>CM050941.1:32910070-33082570 GCA_027789145.1 Solanum arcanum | reverse complement strand
GACATATAGTGGACACGTACTACTGCGTGCGTGTAACGACCTGTTTAGTCATTTTGAGCAGCAAATTTTATTTCTGGAAAACTGGCTGAAACGACGGACCCCACGACGGACCGTCATGGGCACGACGGACCGTCGCAGGGTCTCGTTTCAAAACACTTAAAAAATTCTGAAATTGGGTACTGAAAATCGACTCTCTGAACTTTGTGACGGAATGGCAGGACGGACCGTCACAGATTCTTCAGTGGAAATTGAGTCTCTGACCCTTGCGACGACCTGCAGGACGGACCGTCGCAGGCACGACGAACGTCGCCGCAGTTGCGTAATCCCACCTGGTCGGATTCCTTTACACGTTTTAAGGGACGTTTTGGACTATTCCTACTTTAATTATAAAGTTAGAGGGTTAAGGTTAATAAGTCTAATTACTTGGGGGTTAAAAGAGGTAACCTTAAGTTAATTAGTGGGTTATTATTGCCATCTTTTATTCTTTATTATATGCTAATTAGGGTAAAAGAAAGAGGGTTTGAATAAAGAAAATAGAAAGAACAAGAGAAAGAGAGAGAGTCGAACGAGAAAGAAGAGAAAGAAGAGAACAAAGCTTGGGAAATTGCTTGCTTGATCAAAATTCTTCAGTGGAGGTAGGTTATGGTTATTTCATGCTATTCGTAGTAAACTCTTAATAGCGAATGATATGTGTTGGTGGTATTGTAAACCCTTCTATATGCTTAATTGTATGCTTGCATGTATATGATTATGTAATTGTGATAAAATAAGCGTGATGAATCTATTGGATCATAAATCTTGAAGAAACCCTAATCTACTTTGTTAATGATGATGCCTTGGTATAAAAGAAGGCTTGATGAACGAAAGTAGTGAGATTAGGGGATCGGGTGCCACGTTTCGGTACCAGGATAGTATATGAGGATTGGAGTGTCACGTTCCGACACCAGGATAGTATATGGATCGGGTGCCACGTTCCGGTACCAGGATAGAATATGGATCGGGTGTCACGTTCCGACACCAGGATAGAATGAGGATCAGAGTGTCACGTTCCGACACCAGAATAGTATATGGATCGGGTGCCACGTTCCGGTACTAGGATAGAATATGGATCGGGTGTCACGTTCCCACACCAGGATAGAATGAGGATCGGAGTGTCACGTTCCGACACCAGGATAGTTTATGGATCGGGTGCCACGTTCTTGTACCAGGATAGAATGAGGATCGGAGTGCCACGTTCCGGCACCAGGATAGAATATGAGGATCGGAGTGTCACGTTCCGACACCAGGATAGTATATGGAGCGGAGTGTCACGTACCGACACGAGAGGAATTAAAGATAATGAATCTTGAAAGACGTTAATATACTCAATCTAATGAATCTAATTCCAAAATGAGTATGATGAGGAGGCGTGAGTCCTCATTGATGTGCTTGGTGTTGTGACCAAGGGTTAGGGTAACTGTAAATGTTGCATGCTAAGGATATTAGTTGACTTTATGATATTAACTGATATATATTGTTTTCTATTTTGAGTTGGCCGATGATACCTACTCAGTACTTGTGTTTGTACTGACCCCCTACTTTTATGTTTTCTTCTTTGTTATTTGTGGAGTGCAGCAAACGTGCCGTCGTCTTCAACTCAACCACAACTCTAGCCAGTCTTCATTACTCCGGATATCAGGGTGAGCTAATGCTTCTAGCTTGGACTGGATCTTCCTCTTCATGTCTTGATGCCTTGAAGTTCCGGCATGGGCTAGCTTTTTATGTATTTTAGCTTCTTAGATACTCTTAGTTTAGAAATTTGATCATAGATGTTCTTGTGGTGATGACTTCCAGATTTTGGGGAATAATAAATGTTTGAGTTTTTAGAAGTTATTAATTGAATTATTAATGAGTTTAAGTCTTCCGCATTACTTTCTGTTGATATTATATTGAAATGTTAAGGTTTAGATTGGTTGGTTCGCTCACATAGGAGGGTAAGTGTGGGTGCCAGTCGCGGCTCGGTTTTGGGTCGTGACAAACTTGGTATCAGAGCATTAGGTTCGTTGGTCTCATCACACAAGAACGAGTCTAGTAGAGTCTTAAGTAACGGTAGGGGGACGCCTTTACTTTTCTTTAAGAGGCTATAAGACTTTAGGAAAATTCCATTCTTTCTTTCTTTTTTTCGTGCTACTACTTGAATCCAATTGGTATCTAGGTGATACAAATTGGTATCTGACCATCTTCACTCTATTTCGCAGATGGTTAGAACTAGAGCAACGACTGCGCCAACACCAACACCGGCAAGACAAGAAACGTCTGAGCCAGCCACTGGGGCTGTGGCTCGAGGAAGAGCAACGTCAAGAGGCCGTGGTAGAGGTCGTGGGAGGACGTCCTCTAGAGGAAGAGGACAAGTACCTAGCCCATCTGATGCTAGGGCGGTGACTCCTCCACCGACTGAGGAAGTAGTAAGAGAGGGGAAGGATGGGGTGAATGAGCAAGTACAGAATGAGGAAATGCCACCCCAACCTACCCCAGAGATGATCAATCAGGTTCTGGCTTATCTTAGCGGGTTATCTGATCAGGGCCAGACACCCCCAGTGTTTTCTGCACCAACACCTCCGGTTACAGAGGTATAACATGCGGCTAATATGGATCCTCGTATGGATGCCTCATTGGACATAGGCACGTTTCCACGTCTGACTACTGGGCCTATAATGACAAATGATCAACATGAACTTTTCAGTAAGTTCTTGAAATTGAAACCTCTAGTCTTCAAGGGTGCTGAATCTGAGGATGCTTACGATTTTCTAGTTGACTGTCATGAGCTACTACACAAGATGCGTATAGTAGAACGGTTTGGTGTTGAGTTCGTGAGTTATCAGTTTCAAGGGAACGCCAAAATGTGGTGGCGGTCACATGTTGAGTGTCAACCAACAGAGGCACCACCTACGACTTGGGCCTCATTCTCTATCTTTTTTATGGAGAAGTATATCCCCCGGACTTTGAGGGATAGGAAAAGGGATGAGTTCTTGAGCCTAGAGCAAGGTAGGATGTCGGTTAATGCATATGAGGCTAGGTTTCGCGCACTATCCAGGTATGCCACTCAACTTTGTTTCAGTCCACAAGAGCGGATTCGCCGGTTTGTGAAGGGGTTGAGGTCAGAGTTGCGGATTTTGGCCTTACAGGTAGCGGCTACGGCAAAATCCTTCCAAGAAGTGGTAGACTTCGTGATAGAGGTGGAAGGAGTGAAGCCCGATGACTTCACCTCGACATCGACATCAAAAAGGTTTCGAAAGGGGGGTGAGTTTAATGGTTCCTACTCTAAAGGACAGAGTTCCGGAGGTTACTCAGCTCGACCCATTCAGTCTTCACTACAGACTGTAGTTGGGGGTCCACCTCAGACCGGCCAACACTTCTCTGAGAGACCTATGCATGAACCCAGAGAGTGCTATGGATGTGGGGAGATTGGACATATTAAGAGATATTGTCCAAAACAGAGTTATCGGCCCCCAATTGCTAGAGGTAGAGGTGGTCATGGAAGAGGCCGTCATTCTGGAGGACGCGGTGGTCGAGGTAATGGTGGTCACCAAAACGTCCGGGGTGATGGTCAAAACGGAGCCACTACATCACAACATGGTAGGGGCAACGGACAAACAAATGAAAGGGCCCATTGTTATGCTTTCCCTGGGAGATCGGAGGCGGAGACATCTGATGCTGTTATCACAGGTAATCTTCTGGTTTGTGATTGCATGTCTTCTGTATTGTTTGATCCTGGATCCACATTTTCTTATGTATCTTCCTCATTTGCTAATGGCCTAAATTTACATTGTGAATTACTTGATATGCCTATTCGTGTTTCTACTCCGGTGGGTGAGTCTGTGGTAGTTGAAAAGGTATATAGGTCTTGTTTGGTGAACTTTGTGGGGAGCAACACTTATGTAGATTTGGTTATCTTAGAAATGGTTGATTTTGATGTAATTCTGGGTATGACTTGGCTTTCTTCGCATTTTGCGATCTTGGATTGTAATGCTAAAATGGTGACGTTAGCCAAGCCTGGGACAGATCCGTTAGTGTGGTAGGGTGACTACACTTCCAATTCGGTGCGTATCATCTCCTTTCTTCGTGCTAAGAAAATGGTTAGTAAAGGGTGTTTAGCTTTCTTGGCACATCTCAAGGATGACACTACCCAAGTACCCTCGATTGAGTCAGTTTCGGTAGTCCGTGAGTTTTTGGATGTGTTCCCTGCAGATCTTCCTGGTATGCCACCGGATAGGGATATTGACTTCTGTATTGATCTTGAACCGGGTACTCGCCCCATTTCTATACCCCCTTATAGAATGGCTCCCGCAGAGTTAAGAGAGTTAAAGGCCCAAATTCAAGAGTTGTTGAGCAAAGGCTTCATTAGACCAAGTGTATCTCCTTGGGGTGCTCCGGTTTTGTTTGTAAAGAAGAAGGATGGGAGTTTTTGGATGTGCATAGACTACCGGCAGTTGAAAAAGGTAACTATTAAGAATAAGTATCCTCTTCCTCGCATTGATGACTTGTTCGATCAGCTACAAGGTGCTTGTGTCTTCTCTAAGATTGACTTGAGATCCGGTTATCATCAATTGAAAATACGGGCAACGGATGTGCCAAAGACTGCTTTTAGAACCAGGTATGGGCATTACGAATTTGTAGTGATGTCTTTTGGTCTTACGAATGCCCTTGCTGCGTTCATGAGTTTGATGAACGGGATTTTTAAGCCATACTTTTATCTCTTTGTAATCGTATTTATTGATGATATACTGATATACTCTAAAAGTAAGGAGGAACATGAGGAGCATTTGAGAATGGTATTGGAAATGTTGAGGGAGAAAAAGCATTAAGCCAAGTTTTCTAAGTGTGAGTTTTGGCTAGATGCAGTGTCCTTCTTGGGGCATGTGGTTTCTAAGGATGGAGTGATGGTGGATCCTTCTAAGATTGAGACAGTGAAGAATTGGGTAAGACCTACTAATGTGTCAGAAATAAGGAGCTTTGTTGGGTTAGCTAGCTACTACCGCCGATTTGTCAATGGATTCTCTTCTATTGCTTCCCAACTGACGAACTTGACTAAGCAAAATGTTCCATTTGTATGGTCGGATGAGTGTGAGGAAAGCTTTCAGAAGCTCAAGACTTTGTTGACTACCGCACCTATCCTTACCTTGCCGGTAGAGGGTAAGAACTTCATTATTTATTGTGATGCATCCTATTCTGGTTTGGGTGCAGTGCTTATGCAAGAGAAGAGTGTAATTGCTTATGCTTCGAGGCAATTAAAAGTGCCTGAACATAACTATCCGACCCATGATGTGGAATTGGCCGCGATAGTGTTTGCATTAAAGTAATGGAGACACTATTTATATGGGGTTAAGTGTGAGGTCTATACGGATCATCGTAGCCTACAGTATGTCTTTACTCAGAAAGATTTGAACTTGAGACAGAGGAGATGGATGGAACTACTGAAGGACTACGACATCACTATTGTGTATCATCCGGGAAAAGCGAATGTTGTGGCGGATGCATTAAGTAGAAAGGCGGGAAGCATGGGAAGTCTAGCTCACTTGCAAGCTTCAGACGCCCATTGGCTAGAGAAGTTCAAATTCTGGCTAATGACCTTATGAGATTAGAAGTAAATAAGAAGGGAGGATTTTTGGCTTGTGTGGAGTCAAGATCTTCCTTCGTTGACAAGATCAAAGGAAATCAGTTTAATGATGAGAAATTGATCCGGATTCGAGATAAAGTGTTGCAAGGAGAGGCTAAAGAAGCGACAATCGATGATGAAGGTGTTTTGAGGATTAAGGGAAGGGTATGTGTACCCCGCGTCGATGATTTGATCAACACTATTCTGACAGAGGCTCATAGTTCAAGGTATTCGATACATCCGGGTGCAACCAAGATGTACCGTGACCTAAAGCAACACTTTTGGTGGAGTAGAATGAAGCGTGATATTGTGGATTTTATTGCCAAATGTCCAAACTGTCAACAAGTAAAGTATGAACACCAAAGGCCCGGAGGAACACTTCAGAGAATGCCCATTCCGGAATGGAAATGGGAGAGAATCGCAATGGACTTCGTGGTTGGTCTTCCAAAGACGATGGGTAAGTACGACTCTATTTGGGTGATTGTTGATAGGTTAACTAAGTCTACTCATTTTATTCCGGTTAAGGTGACTTACAATGCCGAGAAGTTAGCCAAGATCTATATCTCAGAAATCGTTCGATTGCATGGGGTTCGACTATCCATCATATCAGATAGAGCTAAGCAGTTTACTTCTAAGTTTTGGAAAACATTGCATGCGGAATTGGGTACTAGGTTGGACCTTAGTACTGCGTTCCATCCTCAGACCGATTGTTAGTCTGAGAGAACGATTCAAGTATTGGAGGATATGCTTCGTGCATGTGTGATAGAATTTGGTGGTCATTGGGATAACTTCCTACCCTTAGCGGAGTTTTCATACAATAATAGCTATCACTCAAGCATTGATATGGCTCCATTTGAGGCATTGTATGGTAGGAGATATAGGTCTCCCATTGGGTGGTTTGATGCATTTGAGGTTAGACCTTGGCGTACTGACCTTTTGAGGGATTCGATAGAGAAAGTGAAATCCATTCAAGAAAAGCTTCTAGCGGTGCAAAGTAGACAAAAAGAATATGCAGATCGAAAGGTTAGAGACTTAGAGTTCATGGAGGGTGAACAAGTCTTGTTGAAGGTTTCGCCCATGAAAGGGGTGATGTGGTTTGGTAAAAGAGGTAAGCTAAGCCCGAGGTACATTGGACCATTTGAAGTACTTAAGCGAGTAGGGGAGGTGGCTTATGAGTTAGCCTTACCTCCAGGGCTGTCCGGAGTGCATCCGGTATTCCATGTGTCTATGTTGAAAAGCTATCATGGGGATGTAAATTACATTATCCGTTGGGATTCAGTTTTGCTTGATGAGAATCTGTCTTATGAGGAGGAACCTGTTGCTATTTTAGGTAGAGAAGTTCGCAAGTTGAGGTCAAGAGAGATTGCATCCATCAAGGTGCAATGGAAGAATCAACCGGTTGAAGAAGCCACTTGGGAGAAGGAGGCAGATATGCAAGAAAGATACCCACATCTGTTTAAAGATTCATGTACTCCTTCTCGCTCTTGTTTTTCTTCTTGTGATCGTTCGAGGACGAACGATGGGTAAATTGGTATCTATTGTAACGACCTGTTTAGTCGTTATGTGCAGCAGATTTTATTTCTGGAAAACTAGCTGAAACGACGGACCCCACGACGGACCGTCATGGGCACGACGGACCATCGCAGGGTCTCGTGTCAAAACACTTAGAAAATTCTGAAATTGGGTAATGAAAATCGACTCTCTGAACTTTGTGACGGAATGGCAGGACGGATCGTCACAGGCGTGACGGACCGTCACAGATTCTTCAGTGGAAATTGAGTCTCTGACCCTTGCGACGACCTGCAGGACGGACCGTCGCAGGCACGATGGGCCGTCGCAGGCACGACGGGCCGTCGCAGGCACGACGGGTCGTCGCAGGTTGCATAATCCCAGTGTGGGTCGGATTCCTTTACACGTTTTAAGGGACGTTTTGGACTATTCCTACTTTAATTATAAAGTTAGAGGGTTAAGGTTAATAAGTCTAATTACTTGGGGGTTAAAAGAGGTAACCTTAAGTTAATTAGTGGGTTATTATTGCCATATTTTATTCTTAATTATATGCTAATTAGGGTAAAAGAAAGAGGGTTTGAATAAGGAAAATAGAAAGAACAAGAGAAAGAGAGAGAGAGTCGAACGAGAAAGAAGAGAAAGAAGAGAACAAAGCTTGGGAAATTGCTTGCTTGATCAAAATTCTTCGGTGGAGGTAGGTTACGGTTATTTCATGCTATTCGTAGTAAACTCTTAATAGCGAATGATATGTGTTGGTGGTATTGTAAACACTTCTATATGCTTAATTGTATGCTTGCATGAATATGATTATGTAATTGTGATAAAATAAGCGTGATGAATCTATTGGATCATAAATCTTGAAGAAACCCTAATCTACTTTGTTAATGATGATGCCTTGGTATAAAAGAAGGCTTGATGAACGAAAGTAGTGAGATTAGTGGATCGGGTGCCACGTTCCGGTACCAGGATAGTATATGAGGATTGGAGTGTCACGTTCCGACACCAGGATAGTATATCGATCGGGTGCCACGTTCCGGTACCAGGATAGAATATGGATCGGGTGTCACGTTCCGACACCAGGATAGAATGAGGATCGGAGTGTCACGTTCCGACACCAGGATAGTATATGGATCGGGTGCCACGTTCCGGTACCAGGATAGAATATGGATCGGGTGTCACGTTCCGACACCAGGATAGAATGAGGATCAGAGTGTCACGTTCCGACACCAGGATAGTATATGTATCGGGTGCCACGTTCCGGTACCAGGATAAAATGAGGATCGGAGTGCCACGTTCCGACACCAGGATAGAATATGAGGATCGGAGTGTCACGTTCCGACACCAGGATAGTATATGGAGCGGAGTGTCACGTACCAACACGAGAGGAATAAAAGATAATGAATCTGTAAAGACGTTAATATACTCAATCTAATGAATCTAATTCCCAAATGAGTATGATGAGGAGACGTGAGTCCTCATTGATGTGCTTGGTGTTGTGACCAAGGGTTAGGGTAACTGTAAATGTTGCATGCTAAGGATATTAGTTGACTTTATGATATTAACTGATATATACTGTTTTCTATTTTGAGTTGGCCGATGATACCTACTCAGTACTAGTGTTTGTACTGACCCCCTACTTTTATGTTTTCTTCTTTTTTATTTGTGGAGTGCAGCAAACGTGCCGTCGTCTTCAACTCAACCACAACTCTAGCCAGTCTTCATTACTCCGGATATCAGGGTGAGCTAATGCTTCTAGCTTGGACTGGATCTTCCTCTTCATGTCTTGATGCCTTGATGTTCCGGCATGGACTAGCTTTTTATGTATTTTAGCTTCTTAGATACTCTTAGTTTAGAAATTTGATCATAGATGTTCTTGTGGTGATGACTTCCAGATTTTGGGGAATAATAAATGTTTGAGTTTTTAGAAGTTATTAATTGAATTATTAATGAGTTTAAGTATTCCGCATTAGTTTCTGTTGATATTATATTGAAATGTTAAGGTTTAGATTGGTTGGTTTGCTAACATAGGAGGGTAAGTGTGGGTGCCAGTCGCGGCTCGGTTTTGGGTCGTGATAGTACGCTTATGTTACTGTTCTTACAGTGTCAAGGGACATAGTCCATTGACTGTTCGTGGATGCACAATCCCAATAATTTGGTATCAGAGTACGTTCTCTCTAGCCAATTAACACCTACAGATATTCCCTTTGATGAATGGTTTCTTCACTAAGCTGGCAAGAAGGTTGGGGCGGGTCCAACGAAGCCACCTCTATTTCATGGCCTGTATTATTGGTGGAGAAATTAGTCCATGTTTGACTTTATAATGGTTGAATATTTTGAGTTGTGGGATCTTATTTTGATGGTCTGTATGTTCCAGCTATAGAAGTAAAATAAGGGGATGTCACAAGGATCGTTCTCAAAACCCGACGACAATACAATGACTTTGACAAAAGGGAAGTTTAGAAATTTCTTAATACTAGAAAGCTTTTGATGTGTTGAATAGGAGAAAATGTATATGACCTGATTTCTTCGTGTGACTTAGCAAAAGAAATTTTGGATCTGCTGAAAACTACCTATGAGGGAACTGAGGAAATAAGAAAAATTTCTTTACTACTTAGTTCGGTAGTTTCACCATATATGAAGGTGAAACTGATCACGAAATGCGCAAAACACTTTCGAACATTACAAGTGAGCTCATACTCTTGGATGAACCTGTCCCCGTGTATAGACAAGTCTCCACTATTCTGGAATTTTTCCATTGGACAAATGATATTTCGCGACAGGACATAAGACAAGGGAACTTGAAGAAATGACTTTCTGTGCTCTTTTTCAGCATCTTCAAGCTGAAATTCATAGAAAATATGTATATATGAGGAAAGGACTGACTGGTGAAACAGACCATAAAGAAATGAAAGACAAAGAAGGGACCAGGTCCGTCCTAATATAAGCAGGATAAAAACCTTTTTCCAGGCTATGAAAATAGATATGACTGCATAGGAAGATTTCTCGAGTGATATAGATGACTTTTAAGCACTCTAATGAGGCCTTTATGGAATCTAATGATGAAGAAGATGAAGAAGAGGTAATTCTGATCTTAATCAAAACTTGCATGTTTACTCTGTTGAGAAGTTGAGAAGTTTAGCCGCTATTTTCATTAATTCTATCATTGATATAACAACTCAAAAGGATATTATAAGCCAATGCCTATATAACCTTCGTAAAGAAAAGGTAGACTTGGTTGAGCAAATGTCTATTGTGGAAGAACAATTGTTAGTTCTGCAAGTTCAAAATATACAACTTAGGGAAAAATAAAGTATGTTGAGTGAGAAATGTGTCAGAGGAAAGGGAGAGGGCAACAACTTGCAAATTGATATAGAAATTAGTATGAATACTTATGAAACAAAACTTACTATGGCCTTATAGTGAAATCATAAGTTAGTGAGGGACCTGGTCCGCGTGAAAGAGGAACTTGAGAAATCCATCACTTTGACCAATTCCTCTAAGATCTATTCGAATCAACTTAGTCAAGAATACAACAGTAGAAGAGGTATGGACTGTAAGAAGATAGATTTCTCAAACAATCATTACCCCAAATTTGTTTCTAAGTTTTTTTTTTTTGAAAAAATATGAAGGATGTTCATCAAACTGTTCCAAAAATAGGAATAGACTAAAGAAGGGACATGGTCCTGCACATGGTCTTAAGACGAAGAAACTCAGTCTGCCTCACTAGACAAAAGATTTTCTTATCACTTTATGATCTTCGCACAGATAATGATGTCTCAAATGGGTTCGCAAGTGTAACAAATGTTTTTCTATTCAAGTGAGATGAAGGAGCATCGATCAATTTTGGCTTATGATAGTGGATGCTCAAGACACCTGACTGAGAAAACTACGAAACTTCATGTCTCACTCTCTCAGGGCACTTCAAGGTGGAGGTGACTCATTTGGAAATTAGAAGAAAGCATATTTTTATGGGTTGGCATGTTTTAAAATAAGTGGAACACACTATTAAGGATGCATACTATGTAAATGATTGAAGTACAATCTTTCAATAGTTTCACAAATTTGTGAGGAATAAAATTAAGTTAAGTTCTTATCAGAAAGAACATGTGGTTACAAAATTGCTCTCTCGGGCGATGATCTTAATAGAAAATAGATGCAAGAACTTGTATATTGCTGATTTTAATATTTCTCGTATAAATAGCCTCACTTGCCTTAGTGTTCGAGGGGAGAATCCCGAGGCATGACACCAGAGGCTTGCTCATGTTAGTGTTTCTCCACTTGACAAACTTGTGTCAGGAAACCTTGTCCGATGTCCGCATAAAATTAAATTTGTATATGACAAAGTTTGTGATGCTGGTGTAAAGAGAAACAGATCAGCCCTTCCTTTAGGTGGAATAAACAAACTTTTAATCTTCCAAAGAACCCTGTGGGATAAAGTGGTAAATGGTACATGCTTTGTGACCAAAATGAGGGTAATGAGAAGTTTGATCTCACTGATGTAAAATGATTATTTGGGGTATATTCTGCCTCCAATAAGGTTTATCCGATATATACAAATGTGTGCATTCAAAAGGATATTCATATGATTTTTTATTAGTCTGGAAGAATTGAGAAGTTGCAAAATAAAAAAGATTCTGTGATGGAAGAGTCGCGTCGGATTCAAAGAGATTTTCTAATCTGTGAGTTTACTGAAGAAAATATCATCTTCATAAATCAAACAATCCCAAGGAAACATATGATAAACCTAATGAAGGACCCGATCCAATAAACAATGTTGAACGAAGATGACATAGTTCAAACTGATAATGTAAATTATGAAGGTGAATGAAGAAGATGATTAATCTCAGTTTAAAAAAGCAAAGTATATCACTAGGTTCACGAAAAGCTGATAGGTTGTCCAAGTTTTTCTTCAACAATGGTTTCAAAAGAATGAGGTTAAAAGTGAGCATGATGGAAGTATTAAATTTCTTCATGGAGTTTTAAGTCAATCAAAACTTCTAAAGCTATAAAAAATGGAATATCAAGTGGCTGATATCTTCACCAAAGTCCATAGCAAGTAGCGACTTTTCTAGAACATGGACCTGGATACAACTCAGAGAAGCTACTAAAAAAGTTTCATATTATGGATGTGCAGTCAACCAATACTCCTAATGGGATCAACTCTTTCACAACCGGGGAGCACCCTCTAGAAGTAACATAACGTACTTGACCTCTTGGAGGTCTTATACAAGCCCATAGTTATCATTCATTGCATCGACATAGTAAATTTAGCGGAAAATTTAAATTTTTTCACAGCAGCTCATATGATAGAAACTTTACTTCATATAAATATAAAATATAAGTCGTACTAAAGATATAGACTCTAAGTCTCTTTTCCATCTTAGATTCAACAATATTAGAATACATATGGGACACGACCCATAATACACATTACACGACTATACAATATTTAAAAACTTTACACTAAATACACATTAGGACATCCTTAAACTTAAGGATTCCTTTCCTTGAGCTTGGGAATCACCTACCAAGATCTTCACCATTCAATACATACTTTAAGCATCCATAACCTATAATTTGCGTAAAAAGTAGAGAAGAAGGGGATTAGTACAAGAATACACTATGTATGGCAACCATGCAAAATCATCCATTTAAAAGGGAAATTTTTCTTGAAAATCATATTTCATGCCTTTTTGGGTAAATCCTTATGAAACCTTTAAAAAATAGAATTTACAGCATTTTCATACTTCATAGAAACACAACCAAAGGACAAACATCATAGAAAAGCACATATACAATTTAAGTCCAATTGGAGGTCACTTTACAATGAGCTCATTTCTCTTTACAGTGAACTATTTCTCATAATTCATTAGTCTCCCAAGTAATATTTTAGGGATACTTGGTGCAACGTATCACCTTAGGACCACAAGGAAAATTATACATATCATCTACACAAGAAAATATATACCATCATAGATGTATAATACCACATAGACATAGTTAAGTCAAGACCTTTATAATATAGTCAACAAGATCAACATCATACATGAAGACTCATATCATGCACATATTCATAACAAGAGGACAAATACTACAATGTCATGCATATGGAACACAAACATAGTGACACGCATTAAAGCACCTTCCTAAAACTTCCTAAGGAGCTACTTATGCAATGTCTAGATGGGTTAATTACTTCCACCTATCCTAAGCAATCTCCCTTAAGACATTCTATTTACGGTCCTAGTCATTTATCTTCCATGGCCAATTTTACTTTTGGGAAACTATAGCCTTAACTGACATAGACCAAGTGATGCTAAATTGAATCCAGTGTCATAGAACTCCAAACCTAAAGGAGGTGGTCTACCGGCCAAAGTAGAACCAAATGTAATACAGATTTATAGGTGGATCCACTAGCTAGTATCCTATGGTTGCAAGATAGTTATGGAACTTGAAGGTACATGTGAAAGCCCTCTTTATGCAAAGATTAGGCATTGTAGTTATTCACTTGTGTAAACTATATTTTTGACCACTGAGGCATTGAGGTTATCCACCTCATGAGATTTATGGTGATATACCTTTCTACCATAGGAAAGGACACACACTCATATTAAATTTCACTCGGTTCTAAGCTAAGTTCCCTTCCTTGAAAACCTTTATTATGCTTTTACTTTATAAATCATAGGTTTAGGAGAGTCACCCCCTCATATGCTTAACTCATAGGTCATAGATTGAAGTTCATAAACCTAAATGATGTAAAGAATACCTTCACATGAACATAGTATATCTAACGCATCATCGAGTTTAGGGTACACCTAAACACACCATTTAATGCCCCTCTCTTGACTAGATTTTCATACATGTGTATGTGTATACATATATGTGATCAAACCTTTCCCATAACACATTAAGTCACACTAGTTCATACATACATATACATACATACAGAAAACAAAACGAGAACTATCCTATCAAGTCATCCTAGTAAGGAATACATAACATACTTCACATACATATACTTTACATGCATAGTAGTAGAAATTAGTGAATATGAGAATAACCTTAATTTAGACACCATGACCTATACTACTTGTAACATGCATGTGAGTGAGTGTATGTGTACATTGGTCAACATGATCACATAATGGCTATCAACAACATATTGAGGCAGTGACCCTCTCAGACCATAATATACCTTCATAAATAAAGCACCACAACACACAATAGCATAGGAGACAAGCCAACTTCATATTACACTTAAGACTCATAACTTTCATGAATTCACATAGGGGTGCATACATAAGGGATTATTAATTTTTTTAAATCATGAATGGATGCACCTATACTTCACCCTAACATGGATATACACATGCTTACACAATAGCCATACAACCTAAATCACAACTACAATAGGAATAGAGGCATAAGCTTCACATAGTATCATCATACGCACATGATCATATATTCATCAATTTGCCTTGATGGCCGTGGTCAACACATATATATATTTGACAATAAATTAAACACCGCCACCATAAGTGGACAATACCACACAATGCCATACAAGGCTTTATCAACTACAATATTATACGGAAAGTAGAAGAGATAAGCATTCTTACAAATTTCTCACCCTTTGATCATCATTGATAAATACACTTTGTTCATCAACAATTCATATATAAGGCATTATATAAATGTACGTTAATCATAGAAGAAACCATGTACAAATCGTTACAAGATCATTCTATGTTATAATACAAGGCATCTGACATGTACTAGGAAGTAGAAGAACATAGATCTTTAATCCAATTCACTTGCATTGATCATAAATTGTATTTCATTAAATGCATAAGTCTAGCGAAAGTATCTAATCATACACTTAATCATATTTAAATCATGCTTAAAGTACATGAAGATCAGGCTACAACATAGGCATTAGACTTGTCAATTCGTTAGGGTATAGAGGGGAATTAACCAACACTATTGATTCTCTAAGGTATTGATCATGAATAATATTTTACCAATAGTGTACATGTTAGGAAGTATCTAATGAAATCATAGTCTAGATGAGAAAATACTACAATTTCCATAAAGCTCGACACAAACATGCTTCATATAAGGAGTTCATGGAAGGTAAGTTTAAATAGGTTAATCCTATTCAAACTATTATGAATTGAACCATATTGTGTTCATTTCATATAATTCATTCTCATATTTCGTTAGAGCTAGCAGCTATAGACGTTGACCATGATCATATCATACAACAACTAACCTAACGTCTAGATCACAAGTTACAACTCCATAGACTAGAAGAACCTAGATTTATTCATACCAAGCCTTCTTTATTCTGATCAAGAAATATTTATATCCACAATTGAACAATAATATTGACATAAAACAGTAGCAACAAGAACCACAACATAATCGAGTTCAACATTTAATCATAAAACGACCATGTTACAGTGAATTCCTAGAATACTAAGCTAGGCATGTTCAATTCTTCATCCATGGATCCACATGGATCCTTCATCATAAAATAATGATCAATTAATGTAAATAATAGTATATACAACCACTTCAACATAATAGAAGCATGATTCAATTGATAACAAATGAATATCATAAAGCCCATGCAAGGCTAAATCGTTTTGGTGATAGAACATGGATTCATCATGCAATTGGATTGAAAACCACTTCAAAATAAGTATATAATAATCAATAAATTCATATTATGCCTTTGAAATCAGTTTAAGAAAGAAGCCATGGTAGATTTAAGAAGAAAGCACTTGATTATATTTTTCTCTTTGAAAACATTGAGATTAACTCTCTAGATGGAACGATGACTAGAGATGAAGGATGACCATTTTTTAGTTTAAAATCTCTAAAAATAGATGATTAATCCATAAAAAATGCAGCTCCAAGCAGTTCTGAGCTTCACCAACAATGGAGGTTTGAAGGGAAATATTTTTGGAGGGAAAGTCTTAAATCATGTGAGAGGATTCTATAATGGGGTCATCACGTTTTTGGTGACTTATATACACCCCAAAATAGCTAAATAAACCTATTAGGTTTAGCTTAGGATGTGGGGTGAATTTCCCATTCACCCCTTTAATTAAAACAGACGCTGCTGCCAGTTGTACGCCACTATCGGCGGAGGCACTGACGGGGCGTTGGTCTATCAATGGACCGTGACTAGGTTCTGTCGACTGGTACTTAGACAAATTCTTGGTTTGATACCTGACCAAGGAAATTTACATTCGACGAGACCTGAAAAACGGGCTGTTGGTGGACCAACTTGCCGTCGTTGGGTCCATCAATGGACACTGCCAAGGCAGTGTCTCGACCAGCCTTGGGTCCTTCTTTTAAGCATCTTGTGGGGACTTTTTAGAAGTCCTACCCAAATGTTTAAAACGTGATTATAAAACTTAACCAGATGTAGACCTTCCACATAAATTTCATCCAAAACAAACACCTATAAGACGTCCACACAGGCCAAGCCCCATCAAGATACACATTGAACGTCTTAAGGGCTATCTTTCGAACTCTTTGGACGGGCTTTGTTATTTGACCTCCGAACTTCTCGAAACTTCATATAACATCATTAAAAATAATTATATATCATTTGTAGGATTCAATGTTTCATGAAACACAAATATAAGCATGCATAGACACATGAGGCACATAGGTGACTTGTCGTCAAACAGTTTGGTTTTCCCTTGACGTTCGACTTCCAAATCACATCAAACTTTTCACACTGACTCTACACAATATTATAAGTAATTTTAGTACTTTAGAACCTTACGAATATCCCCGACTTGGGAACATTCGTCCTCGAATTACACTTAGGGCTCCTTAATCACTACAAGGACTTCAAGGCAACATAGAGTAGTTTATAACATTTATAATAACATAAAACCATTTTAGAACTCAATGTACACCATCAAGCAAAACAAATACTCACTCACTCTTTAATACATCAAGCAGATAGGCTCTTACAATGTTCATAGGAGGAACATCCTTCTCCTAATCATAATATGGTCATTACACCTTAACTCATTAAGACATAATATTTCAAAATATTCTTTAAGTCCCACATAGGAAGATTTCAACAACACTCAAAGAGGAAATTTAGGTAATCAAGATTAAATGTACATAGACCTGAGTCAATTGAATCAACAACGATCTTCATTAGTTAGACCTAGTGCCATGAAGGTCATACTCAATCAAACCATGGTTAGTGGTGTCCATGGAGGAATGTCCTCCTCAACACACTAACATGTATCATGAGTTTACACCTTAGCAAAGTACAAGGTCAATTTCCTCTTAAAACGAGAAATTCTCAAACTTAAACCAAGACATGCTCATGGTTCCTTCGTAGTGAAGTCTAAGTGGTAAGTCACACAAAGCACCTCACAAAAAATAGGAAGTAATTTCACAAAATGTCAATTCCTAACATAGTACTCACCTTTACAGTAAGCATATTTTGAGAAGAATCACACAAATCATAGGCACACATATGAGCACTTAGTTAAACATACTTTCACTTTTCAAGAATAAGCCTACAATTATGCATTCCAAATTATAAAAGTCACATAGTTTTCAAGAGACTCAACATATTTCATTTGAAAGAGATAACTTTTTATTATAAGACTAAACATTACACCTCTCAAGTGACTAAAACAAGTTTCTTGTCTTATCTCATGAAGTCAAATGCACAACTAGCATATCAAAATGTAATTTAACATGAGAAAACATGGATTTTATCAAAAAAATTCTTTCATGCAATTTGGAATATTTACAATATCCTTAAGGTAATATCAATAAAGACATACCAAACACGTAGAGATCATGCAATTCATACTTTATGCAAACTCTTTTCATGAACAAGCTTACTAAATTTTCAATAGATTCAAGCTGAAGTAAAAATAGAATGTCAATGGTTGAAAATATCTACAACCTTACTACTCAATAACCATCCTCCAATTAGGGTAAAACCTATTAATAGCAACTTAATCCCAACTCAAGTGGATCTTAACTAAACAATCTTCATTTGTCATCACTTAAAAGTGATTACCATTTAGAAGGAGTTTACGGTAAGTAAAGCAAGGCATTTTAAACTTCATCTCCTAGGAAATTTATCCCCAATTATCAAGTTAGGTCATGTCATTCAACCACATAAGGTTTTTATACAATACAGTAGACATCAAGGTCATACATTATTAGGGGGAACAACAAGGAGATTTAGCCATAAGGACTCTTTCTTTTCTTTCAACATTAATGTAAGGTAACTTCTAGGTCAAAAAATCCCACATCATCACCCTACAAGGATAAGAGTACCACCCCCGATTCTAGGGAAACATAAATTCCACATCATCAAGGAACTCACAACACAATAAGAAGTTAGAAACAGTTGTACCACTCATCGTGCCATAAGACTCTTATTTTTTATTTCAAATAGTAAAAATCATTTTTATATTCATTATTATGTTCATATACATCAATTCTATACACATTTAGACAACATATAATCAAAGATAAATTTAGTTGATTTTTCAAAAATCCTACGGTAAGCTATTTAGCTTTACAGTGAGCATACTTTTAAATTCCAAAAATACAACATTTAGGCAATCGATGGGAAAAGCATGACAATATGGGATACAAAACTTTACCAAGACAAGCATACTATCATCTTACTCAGGATCAAGTCTATACAAAGGACTCCAATCAACACTAGGCAACCTATCAAGGACCACATGTATACAAAGGGAAACATTGCACACCGATAAGCACTAAAATCTTAGGGTGGCATGCTTCCATATGTAGTCACCAAGAATTTTAAGTTCAAATCGTAGCATAATGCTACCATCATGGAAAACCATTTACGAACACATCATTCCAAAAGAACTCATTTTATCCTTGATAACTTCTAACATACTTTAACTATATCATGACACATATTTTACAGCAAAACATGCTATTTTACATAGTTTTTGTATATAGCCATAATTGGCATCACATCATAAAAACATACAAAAATTAACCTTCACACATAGTCATTCAGAGCATAAAACCAAGATAAGCATTTAAACTCACCTTTTCTCTCTCAAGCATAGAGAACAATCTCATCCAAGCAATCATATCTAAAAGACCACCGGAAAAGAAAACATAGGAGAGATATCTTATAGAGTTCTGTTCTATGGCACGATATGAGAATGATGAAGAAGGGAAACTCTATTGTTCTATATCCTCTCATACCATTTGATGTGTCGAGATTCACCAACAATGATACAGACTCTACTAGACATGGCAATATGAGACTTTTTGGATCCTAAACCACTTTTATAAAACCTCGTGCTCTGATACCACGTTTGTCACAACCGAGGAGCACCCCCTAGAAGTACCATGGTGTACTTGACCTCTCGGAGTTATTATACAAGCCCATAATTATCATTCATAGCATCGACATAGAAAATTTAGTGGAAAATTTAAAACATTTCATAGCACCTCATACGCTAGAAACTTTACGTCATGTACATATAAAATATAAGTCTTAATACACATATATACTCTAAGTCTCTTTGCCATCATAGAATCAACAACATTAGAATACATTAGGGACACGACACATAATACACATTACATAACTATACAACATTTAAAGACTTTATATTAAACACATATTAGAACATTCTTGGACTTAAGGATTCATTTCCTTGAGATTGGGAATCACCTACCAAGCTCTTCACAATTAAAGACATCCTTTTAGCATCCATAACATACACATTGTATTAAAAGTAGAGAATAATGTGATTAGTACAACAATGCACTAAGTATAACAACCAGGCAAAAACATGCATTTAAAAGGAACCATTTTCTTGAAAATAATATTTCATGACATTTTAAGTAAATCCTTATGAATACTTAAAACAATAGCATTTAAATCATTTACACGTTTCATAGAAACACATACAAAGGGCAAAAATCATAGAAAATCACATATAAAATTTAAGTCCTATTCGAGGTCACTTTACACTGAGCTCATTTCTCTTTAAAGTGAACTATTTCTTTTAATTCATTAGTCTCCCAAGTAATCCTTTAGGGATACTTGGTTCAATGTATCACCTTAGGACCGCAAGGAAAATTATACATATCATCTACACCAGACAACACATACCATCACAGAAGTATAATACCACATAGACATAGTTAAGTCAAGACCTTTATAATATAGTCAACAAGATCAACATCATGCATAAAGACAGATGTCATGCTCATCTTCATAAAAAGTAGACAAATACGACAATGTCATGCATAGGGAACACGTACATAGTGACATGCATTAGAACACCTTCCTAGAATTTCCTAAGGAGCTACTTGTGCAATGTCTAGACGGGTTAATTACTTCCACCTATCCTAAGTAACCTCACTTAAGTCATTCTATTTAGGGTCCTAGTTAGGGAAACTATAGCCGTAACCGACATAAACCATGTGATGCTAAACATGGAATCCGGTGTCATAGAACCCCAAAACGAAAAGAGGTGTTCTACCAGCCAAAGTAGAACCAAATGTGAACAACTTTCTAGGTGGATTCACTAGCTAGTATCCTATGGTGGCAACATAGTTATGGAACTTGGAGGTACATGTGAAAACCCTCTTTATACCAAGATTAGGCATTGTAGTTATTCACTTATGGAAACCCTATTTATGCCCATTGTGGCATTGCGGTTATCAACTTCATGTGATTTATGGTGACCTACCTTCCTACCATAGGAAGGGACACACACTCATATTCAAGTTCACTCATTGCTAAGCTAAGTTCCTTTCCTTGAAAACCTTCATTATACTTTACTTTATAAATCATAGGATTAGGAGAGTCATCATGTGCTTAACTCATAGATCATAGATGGAAGTTCATCAACCTAAATAATGTAAAGAATCCCTTCATAAGAACATAGCATATCTAAAACATCATCTAGTTTAGGGTACACCTAATCACACCATTCAAGGCCTCTCTCTTGACTAGATCTTCATACATGTGTGTGTGTATGCATATATGTGAGCAAGCCTTTCACATAACAAATTAAGTCACAGAAGTTAATACATACATATTCGTAAATATAGAAACCAAAACTAGAACTATCCTATCAAGGTACACATGTGCAATGTATAAGCGAAGTCCCATAGCCTTGCCCATACTATTACACCTATCAAGTGATCCTATCAACGAATACATAACATACTTCACATATATATACTTTACATGCATAATAGTAGACATAAGTCAATATGAGAACAACATTTCATTTAGACACCATGACCTATACTACTTTTAAAATAAATGTGAGTGAGTGTGTGTGTACATAGGTAAACATGATCACATAATGACTATCAACCACATATTGACGCAGCCACCCTCTTAGACCATATTATTCCTTCAAACATAAGCACACAACACAGAATTGCATAGGAGACAAGCCAACTTCATATTACACTTAAGACTCCTAACTTGAGCTACTCATGCATTCACATAGGGGTACATAGGTAAGGAATTATTAACCATTATTAAATCATCAATGGAAGAACCTATAATTCACCCTAACATGGATATACACATGCTTAGACAATAGCAATACAACCTAAATCACAACTACAATATGAAAGTAGGCATAAGCTTCACATAGTATCATCATAAGCACATGCTCATATATTCATCAACATTCCTTCATGGACATGGTCAACACATATATTGATTTAAGAATAAAGTAACACCGCCACCATAAATGGTCCATACCACACAATGCAATACAAGGCTTTATCAACTACAATACTATATGGAAATTAGAAGAGATAAGCATTCTTACATATATCTCACCCTTTGATCATCATTGATCAATAGACCTTGTTCATCAACAATTCATATATAGGGAAGTATCTAAATTTACTTTATTCTTAGAAGAAATCATGTACAAATCTTGACAAGAACATACTATTGCATAATACAAGGCATCTTACATGTACTAGGAAGTAGAAGAACATAGATCTTTAATCTAATTCAATTGAATTGATAATCAATTATATTTAATTAATGGCATAATTCTAGGGCAATATATAATCATACGCTTAATGATAAAGAAATCATGCTTAAAGAACTTCAAGATCAAGCTACATCATAGGCATTAGACTTGTCAATTCGTTAGGGTATAGAGGGGAATTTTATAACACTATTAATTCTATAAGGTCTTGATCATAAATCATATTTTAGAATTAATGTACATGTTATGCAGTATCTAATGAAATCATAGTCTAGAGGAGACACTACTACAATTGCCATTAAGGTCGACAGAAACATGCTTCATACAAGGAGTTCATGGCAGGTATGTTTACATAGGCTAATCCTATTTAAACTATCATGAATTGACCCATATTTTGTTCATTACGTATAATTTATCCTCATATTTCGTTATAGGCAGAACCTATAGACATTAACCATCATCAATTCATATAACAACTAACCAAACATCAAGATCAAAAGTTACAACTCCACAGAGTAGAAGAACCTAGAATAATTCAAACAAAGCCTTCTTTATTTTGATCATACAAGATTTATATCCACAATTAAACCATAATTTTAACCTAAAACAGTATCTACAAGAAACACAACATATTCGAGTTCAACATTTATTCATAAAAAGGGTCATGTTACAGTAAATTCCTAGAATACTAAGCAGGGCATGTTCAATTCTTCATCCATGGATCCACATATATAATTCATCATGAAATAATGATCAATTCATGTAAATAACAGTAGATAGAACCACTTCAACGTAATAGAATCATAATTCAATAGATAACAAATCAAGATCTTAAAGACCATGGAAGGCTAAATCATTTTGGTGATAGAGCATGGGTTCATCATGCAATTGGATTGCAAAACCACTTCAAAATAAGTATATAATCATCAATACATTCATATTATTCCTTTTAAACTAGTTTAATAAAGAATCCATGGTATTTTTAAGAAGAAAGCACTTGATCATATTTTTCTCTTTGATTTAAGATCAACTCTCTAGATTGACGGATAACTAGAGATGAAGGATCAGCATACCTTTGTTTAGTTTAAGACCTCTAAAAATTGAATATTCATCCATAGAGAACCCATATCCAATAAGTTCTTGAGCTTCACCAACAATGGAGGTTTGAAGGGAAATAGTTTTTGAAGGAACAACTTCAATTGTGTGAGAGGATTCAGGAATGGGGTCATCACGTTTTTGATGACTTATATACACCTAAAAATATTAATATAGACCTATTAGGGTTATATTAGGACGTGGGGTGAATTTACAATTCACCCCTTTAATAAAAATTGACGTTGCTTCCAGTTGCACGCTACCATGGACGGAGGCACTAACGGGGCGTTGGTCTGTCAACGGACAATTCCTAGCTTCCGTCGACTGGTACTTAGCCAGATTATTGGCTTTATACCTTCCCAATTAAATTTCCAATCGGTGAGACCTGATTAACGGGCCGTTGGTGGACCAACTGGCCGTCGTTGGGTCCGTCAATGGACACTGACAAGGCTGTGTCTCGATAAGCCTTGGGTCCTTCTTTTAGGCCGCTTGTGGGGAGCTTTTAGAAGTCGTACCCAAAAGTTTCCAACTTTATTACATCCATTAACCATTTTTAGACCTTTCAAATAAATTTCATCCAAAACAAACACCTACAAGATATCAAAACAGGCGACCATTAGCAAACATGTTTAACATCTTTAGGGCTATCTCTCGAACGCCTTGGATATTCTTTGTTGTTTGATCTCCGAACTTCTAAAAACTTCATATAACATCATTAAAAATAATTATAACTCATTTAGAGGCTATACAAGCTCATGGAACACAAATATAATCATGCATAGACATATGAGGCACATAGGTGACTTGTCGTCGAACGTTTTGCTCGTCCCATGATGTTCGACTTCCAAATCACTTCAAAATTTACACACTGACTCTAAACGATATAATAAGTAATTTTAGGACCTTAAAACATTAATAAAAACATGTTATTCTTTAGACACCATATCTCATTTTAGGGTCTTGCAAACTCGGTGTTGTATAATGATAGATATGGTCCTGATATAAATGATACATTTGTTAGGATGTAACACCCCATATTCTACGTGTATTAGCTCTATATATATCATACATATAAATTTCCTTGTGGTATAGTTATGAACTCGGTTTCCTATTCAACTAGTGACAATAGAATATGTTTAAAGTGAACTGCCCATAGATTTTTATGCGATACGATTAAGATGATGTCAATGTATGAATTTAAACTTGAGATCGTAAGGTGGTATTTGAGTCTAGAGTTGAAACTGAAATAATGTATATATGTTTTAATTTATATGTTTTAATTTAAGTTAATGGTATAAAGGTCTAGAAATGGAATGAAATATTGAGGTTCTTTCTTGACTTCAGTAGGCTAGTACGTGACAATTAGGTTAATCACTTACTTTGACTTATTGACCAGCCAAAGTACCAAATAGGTTCATCACCTTCTTAGACTCTTTTTACCATGTTATTGGAAAAGGTACACAACCTATATCTGGACAAAGTTGAAAAGAAAAATAAGGGACAAATGGACATCCAAGGCCCAATATTTCCAAACCCAAAAAAAATAATTTGAATGGAAAATTAGGTGAATCATCTACTTAAATGTGTGGCCTAAATTAAAAACAAAAGTTGGCTGCAATGAAGTACATGAAAGGTGGAAAAAGAGAACCTATTATGGTAAAAAATCTGATGCAAATATCTCATTTTCCTCTTATCCAAATTTTAAGCTCTCAAGTTAATATATTTCTCTCTCTCAAGATGAAACAACCACCAAATATTCCACGAGGGTTCTAACTATTTTTCACCTTGTTTATTCCGAAGGAGACACAAGATCACCTTCTCTCCTCTATTGTTTAATGTATATTGGAAAGTTCTTCAAAGGGAGTGAACTAGAGAAAACTATAAGTGTTGGAAGCCAAGGTTTCACCACTCTCTTTCAAAAACTAAGAGAAGGTTACAAAAACAATAATTCAAGGAGAATAACAGATTTAGATTGCGAAGGTAAGGGAGCTTCCATAACCATTAATTTTTAGTTTATTTGAGAATTCAAGACTTACTTGTTTATTGCAACTCGTTGGGTGATGATTTAAAACCACAAATTCAAGTGTTCTGATTATATTTGAGTGTTGAGGACCACTATTGTGTTGATTTATTTATGGGTCATGAAGGTACTTAAAGAATGAATGCAGAAAGATCTATGGGGAAGATTTATAAGCTATGGTGATGCACCATTGAATTTTAGTTTTAGTAAACTCATTGTCTATTCCATGGGAAGGTTGTTTAGTGTAAATAACTATAAAGGAAAAAATTTGTCAATGAAAACAAACAATTAGAAATATTATGGGCTAGCTACTTTTTTGATGAGTTGAAATATCCTGAGTTGGTTGGTAGGTTGCTAATTTTAGTCTTGATGATTGGTTGTTGTAGTTGAAGACATTGACATTAAAGGACAGGTTCACACTTCGTAAGGTATAGGAATTGGGAATCGAGGTATGTAAGGCTATTTGATTTCCTATTTATTTTGCATTAATATAAAACTTGTATTACAAAAAGTAAGCTTTCTAAGTGCCTTTTGTAGTGACTGATCCATTGATATAATTCCTACTCTCTAGAGCATTAAAGTAAACACTCTAATATGATTTGTTACTAGATGTACATGTTTACTCTACCAAGTGTTAGCATGCAAGGTTTAGACTTGTTTAATCGCTAATGTACCCTTAACACGTATTTCCCCTATATAAAAAAAAGTTATCCTAGATTACGCATGGTACATATGTTTACATGTTAGATATACATTTTTCTCATGTCTTGCAACTTGCTTCAATTGTCTATTCCATTGTATATGTCATCTTTTCACATGTTCTTGTGTTCCTTTATTGGTTATTACCTCCATTGTGTTGAACCATAATGTTACTCCAGAAGATCCCTAATTGATATATTATACAAATATATTTAGTTACTTGAAATATGTATCCATCCTTAAGTTTAATCTGCCCACGTTCTCCCTTGGTTCCTCATTCATGAGCACCTAGTATTTACTATTAGTTAGTGAGTACCAAATAAAATTCGAATCTCTTTCTGAATGTTAAATATCTTCACTTTATGTTCTTCAATTTGATATGTTTAAAATGCGTACCGAGTCATATAAGCTCCTAAGTATTATGTTGATGTAACATTTTCTTCTCGTGTCATTGTTATTATCGTAAGTTGATAGTCATATGTCTTCTACTACTAGACTATAGTTCCACATCTCAACAACGATTATGACCACCAAAAATGCAATCTCAAAAGAGTTACAATTATCAACAAAAGAACAATCTAATAAGAGGTATGGTTATTCAAAGAACAATGTCAAAAGAGTTATGAACATCAAATCAAAAATACCAATGATTAAATAATCTAAGTAAAACAATATGTATAATTATGGGTGGAAGCCCAGGGGAAACAACCTAGCATGGTTCGATCCCAATTGGTATCGAAGTGTGGCAACTCATGGGCAAAAACCTATCATGGGCCTACCACAATTAATATACGAGGGTGCAAGCTCATGGAGGAAAGCCTAGCATGGGTCGATATCAATATTTGAAGTTCTGAGGAATATATCAAGGGATTAAAATGCCTAGCATGGGTCATCATTTCCTACCATTGATCAGCTAGCCATTTGTATCATACGTCTTATAAATTATAATGCACTGAAAAGTAAGAAAAGAGTGTAACAAACATGTTTCCACAAGTATAAACAAAGGTGGTCTCTAATTATTATCTATTGGTATTTGGTTTAACATGAGCTCTCATTTTACATATGGCTGTGTTATTCCTTACATATTTAGTACACTCTTTTGTAATTACGTTCCTTATTCAGACGCTGCATCCCGAGCTGCTGGTACAGGTACTCAATTAGTAGATCTCCACAATAGAAGAACATGATACTCAGCGTTTGTTCGTGAGCTCAATGTTTATTCGGGGCTTTGCGGAGTCTTTATTTTGTGTATTTCATAGTGGTACAATCATGGATCTAAGTAGAGTCCGTATAAAAATTGTAAAGCTATTATTTGTATTCATAATTTTAACTTGTCACATGTATCAATTCTTGTAGTCAACATGTGTTATATATGAAGTTTCTCATTAGTATACAAATCAGCATAGTAGCAGTTTACCTTCTAATCATAGGTGGCTTGTAAAACATGTATTCATATAGTAATTGTCCACCTCATCTAGTGTTGGGGTATGACAAAAGTTTGTTTGTTAGAGAAGTCATTTTGTATCGATTCAAGTCTTGATATTTGGTCTTGAAAACAACAAGAATAAGTGGGGAATAGAAAGGTTACATAGATAGAACATACATGGACCTAGTCCATCTACATCATTAGTACAAATGAGAAGTAGAGAATTACTCACACTTATAGAGATCTTACAAGGTTCATTTGATATTTTCCTGTTGTAAGACGTCATCCATAGTCCAATTTAGGGATAGGAAAAATTGATCATATTCTATTTATTATTAATTTGCTCTGTTGCACCCTGAGTTGTTTCAAAAAATATATTAGTATGGCCAGACCTATCTAGTTATGCCAAAAGGGAATAACTATAAGACTTTATGAATCATGATATAACTTTATAGGTACCCGACATTTACATGTTATTAGAGTTTATGTTTTACGGTACGTTCAAGATTCACCCTATTATGACCTTCAAAAGACACCAGACATTGAGTGTGGTGTGACACAAGCTAGTAATGAATACAAAGTTGACCTCGACCTCCTACTCCAAAGGATGAACTATAAAGGATTTTCTTTTCTATCTTAACTGTACTATTTATATCGACCTAGATGGAAGGCAAGTCTCAATAGCATAACACCTATAAGGATTCTTAGGAGATTAAAGAGAGTAGATGGGGAAATAATTATATGTGCTTTGAGATGAGAGAGGAATATGAGAAGAAGCATCCCACGCGTGACTTAACTCTTATAACAATGTGTTTTCCCTTATTATGGTGGAGTGGTTCTATAGAATATCTCATTGTTTCCAAAGATTGTTTAATATAGAATTATAGATTCTGCATGTACTATAATTTATCTTTTTGTATGTCCTTTTCCCTTTGTGGATTACCTTCTCACTTGTTAATAATGTCATAGAGTACTTCCATGTAAGTGTTTTCCGCTTTGGAGTACGCTTATTTATTGCTATATGGTTTTGTAGGACCTTTTCCCCAGATGTTATTTATGGCATTGGCTACTTTTCTCATTGTCACGTCGAGGAGTACTCCCTAGATATAACCAGCGTAGTTGTCATCTTTGACCACTAAGACTAGTCTCTTAGCTTACATCATTACATTCATAGGTCAAAAATAATGAAAGCTCAAAAAATTTCATTATTTCTACATTGAGGTTTACATAGACCTCTACATACAGATACTATTTATATCGAGTATACATAGACCCTTCGTATAGGAAGATTACATAGTCTTCTACTTTTATTGAACTTAGATATATAAAATATAATATAGTCTCAAATGGATGTCTCATCTCATACCATCCAATAAAGGTGTAAAAATTTGGGCCTAGACCAAACATCAATATAATTAAGCCACATACAGACTATACAATGTTTAGTTATGAAAAATGAAAAGGAAAGAACATAATAGTCTTAAAACTAGAACCACTTCATAAGCTTGATATTGGCATTACCCTTGAAAAGGGAGGACCTACCCAACTTGGATGAATGAGAGTTCAAAGTCTTCCTTCAAAGTCGTCTCAAGGCCCTTCAACAACTGGAACCTAAAATGTTGGAAAAAGGGAGAAAACGGGTTAGTACACCACTTGTACTATGTATGAGACCATATGCACACATATCATGAAATCATGCTAAAAAGAGACAATTCATTAACGTATGCAATTTAATTTGAAAAGTCTTATGCACATTCAAGAAGACCGTACCAATCATTAATACATATTCATTAAGTCATAAGCATGTATATCACCAGACCGACAATGCTAAGTCTAGTTAATTCAACATGCATATCATATAATTTAACATATAGTGAAATAAACTCTATCATCAAGTTATAATAGCTATAAGCATGAATAAGATTTCATTACAACATAACGAAAGCAAGACAATTACCCATGAAACCTCATTAAGTCAACAAGTTCAATGACCAAACAAAGCTCCATAACCCTACACAATCAAGTAAACCTGATAAGAGCCGTAACTAATATCCAGATTCACATAACATATCATTTAAGAGTATATATCATCATACTTTACAATAGAGACCAACACATAAACGTAGCTTTCTAGGTTGGATCCACTAGATAGTCTTCTTATGGAGGCAACATAGTTACAAAACTAAGAGATAGGTATGAAATCTCCATATGCCACTTTAAAATTAGAGCCTCATCTCATGGGAATCCATAGGATGAGTATCCCTCATAGGGGAGTCAACACCTTATGTGTAACTATATGGTGAATCTTCCTCTATTGAAAGTCAAGATCTCCCATTATCAAGTTCACTCGGTGCTAAGCTAAGTCCCTCTTTTAAATGTCTATAATGTTTTAATAAATCATCATAACCTAATGTAGGTCATTGGTTCTATCCCTTATATAATAATAATCATCATAGATCAATAAGAATTGCATGAGTATAGTCCTTTCATTATAATTCATATAAGTGAGGTCAACATATTTATATAATCACATCATGATAAGGCATATTGGTAAATATCAGCATCCTTATAACATTTACATCTTAGACAACCCCTCACAAACAATACTCAAGAAATTTCAATTCAACATCATACCAAATCTATCAATTCTAATACAAGGTATACATCAATGCAACATCATCATTCAATCTCAAGTAACCACAATTTCTAGTAGAGAATATGGATCACAAGACCTACATGTTCTCCTTCTTAATTTATAATCAAGGTCTTACCATCCCCATAATGGTGTAACATAATCACATATCAATAACCAACGTGACAACAAATCAAATTGAATCACTAAATCACAATCCATCATTAGTTCATTGATTAAGATAAGAACGTACATCAAAGTCATAATCTAGATCAATTACTAAAGAAATAACATCATATTAATATTATTCATTCTAATTTATTAACAATTGATATTATAAAATTATATAGCATTAATTCAACCAATAACCAATTCAATTAAACCAACATTACACAGTTCATATCTAGATCCCAACCTAGGGTTAGGAGGAATAGGTCATCTTCTACAAACTAGACCAATCCATCAATAAGTAGTATAATGTTGTTATTGTTCATCATAATATTCTCCATTAAATTTAAATGAAACACAACAAATCAATTTGAAAGATCAATTTTGATATTGGAAAAGACCCACTTGAATTTCATACTTCTGAAATCAATTTGATGGAACACTTTGGGGGAAAGAGTCATAAAGGTGAAAGGAATCTCATACCTTATTGTTTGATCAAGATTTATGAAGAAACTTTGGTGAATTGATCCATAGAACCCACCATGAACTTGACTTCGATGGAGTTCTTCACCTTGAGAGAGAAAGAGGAGAGAAGGAAGAGAGTTTGGGTTTTGGAATTTATGAGAGCTTAGGTTAGTCTAATTAGGTTAGGGTCTTTATATAGGTTGTTAAATAACTTAATTAGACCTCACCTAAACCATAATTAACATATTAACTAATCCAAATAATTAAATGTATAAAATGAAAATGTGTAACAGACGAGTGTCTCCACAAATGAGACCACGATCGACGGATCATGTGTCCATCGACGAGCACTGTTCCCTCCGTGCTGCACACTCGTCTATAAGTTCACATACCTTTGAAAACAGGAACTTGGTAAATATTCTAAGTGTCCATCGACGGAGGCATCAACGCCCCATCGATTCACCAACGGCCTGTTGGTGGCATTCGTTGGTGACACTGTCTATTGACAGCCTTTAACCACTTTTGCAAGGGTCCTCTTCAAGGGTCGTTAGATAGTCCTTGGGGAGTCTTATCCATAAGTTTTGACTATGAATCAACCCTATTACATGTTAGAGACCCTTTTACCGAAATTCATCCATTTCTGACTCCGAAAAACTAGTAAAATATGCTAAGGCACACTAGTACCTCATTGAACTAGTTTCCGGACGTCATGGACATTCTTTGACGTTTTGATTTCTGAACTTCATAAATCAATTACATACATTAAAATTGACCTTAAACTGTTTTTAAACATTTTGACACTCACATTAGGCTCTACAACACATCCTAGACTTTCGAAGTGTTACACTCATGTCACTTGTTCAAATTGTGTGGGTACTGCAAGATAATTGATCATACGACCACTTCTATATGTTTTACTTGTCTCGGAGCCTACATGATTAAGAATTATAGACTTTAAAGATTTTTTCCCATGTTTCATATTCTCACTTGTTCATATTTCATATATGTACTCATTGACATGTTAGTCCACCTATGTGATATAACACACTTTCTCAATGTGATTTGTGTTCTGTAGTTCATTTTCTTTTATGTAGACAGATGTATTATAGTATACTTGCTTAAATATTATATTTTTTATATTCAGTACTCATGTATCACGTGCTCATATAGTCCCTTTCCTACATTCCTTAAAGCTCATTCTCTCACACGCTACCCTAGTTTATATGTGCGCGTACACCACATATATCTATAGCTTAATGCCCATATATTATGTGGTAGTCTGTGTATGTGTCATACTCACTGTGACATATTTATTTTTATTATATGCCCCAAGGTTCTTATAGACTTGAATTTTGAAAAAATATTTCCTTGTGTCATGTAGTGATGACTTTGACTAGAAAACGTTTGGCATATTTGTAAATTTTGTCACAATCATATATAATAACTTACCATAATGCCTTATTTGAAGGCGAAACATAAAACTGTAGTTTATATTATCAACTACGTGTCTTATAGGACTCACCTTTTAAAAGCGTCAGGAGATAAAAGAGAAGGGAAAGTAATACCCCGATCAATTAGGCCTATGATTTTATGTGTTCATTCCATATACAAAAATTTTGGGAATTACTATAGTTATTCATGTTTGTTAAGGCGTGGAAGCTAGGATCAAAATCTGTAACCTCCATTGAAGCATTGTTAAAGGAATATAATATAACATAAGATACTTGGAACAGAAGATGGTAAAGATCCTAAATACCCCTACTCATCCTTAACAACAGGGTTCTGAGATCATGTGGTCCCCTTTTATGATCATAAATCCTACTAACATTTGTTCATTTGATATGTCATTTTCATGTATTTTGTTTAGGCATATTAATGTTATTATTTTTATGAGTTCTAATTGTGTATATTCAATGAATGACATAGTCAAGAAAGGGGTTTAATTTATCATATTATTTTTGTATGAACGATTTTTGTTGAGGTTTCGTGCTAGACTCGTCTATACGTTTTTAAGGTTAGTATATGGATTTTGGAAGTATTATTTAGAGTTGGAACTCTCGCAAATCTCCAAATGAAATTATAAGGTTAACAAAACTATTAGTTTCACCCATCATTCGAGGACGAATATTAATAAGGGAGGATTTAACAGCCTATATTCTACGTGTACTAGTTCTATTTATATGACGCGTATGAATTGCCTTGTGGTAGAGTTATGAACTCGGTTTTATATGGGAGTAGTGATAATAGAGTAGGTTTAAGGTGAATTTCCCATAGATTCTGATGCGACACAATTAAGTTGACGTCGATGGAAGTATTTACACTTGAGATCATAAGGTGGTATTTGAGTCTAGAGATGAAATAGACAAAGTATATATAAGTTTTAAGTTAAGATAAAGGTATTAAGGTATAGAAATGGAATACAATATTGAGGTGCTTTCTTGACTTCAGTAAGCTAGTAGGTGCATCACTTACTTTTACTTATAGATCATCCAAAGGACCAAGTAGGTGCATCACCTACAAAAACTCTTTTGACTATGTTATTGGGCCAAGTACACCAGCTATATCTCGCCTAAGTTGAATATAAAAATAAGTAAGTAATGGACAACCAAGGCTCAATCTTTCCAAGACCGCAAGAAATAATTTAAATGGATAAGTAGGTGGATCACCTACTTAAATGTGTGGCTTAAATTAAAGACACATGGTGTCTTCAAATGAAGTACAATAAACGTTCTGAAAGATAACCTTTTAAGGTAAAAAATAAGATACAAATATCTCATTTTTCTCGTATCCAAATTTTAAGCTCTCAAGTTAATATATTTCTCTCTGTCAAGATGCAACCACCCAATTTTCCCACTAGAGTTCTAACTATGTTTCACCTTGTTTCTTCCAAAGCAGCCACAAGATCACCTTCTATTCTCTGTTGTTTCAAGTATATTGGAAAATTCTTCAAAGGGAGTAAACTAGATACCACACTCTTCCAACAATTAAGAGAAGGTTATAAAAATAGTAATTGAAGGAGAATAATGGATTTTGATACCCAAGGTAAGGGAACTGCCATAACCTTTAATTATTAGTTAATTGATAATTATATACTTACTTTTTTCTTGCAACTAGTGGGATGGTAATTTAAAACCATAAATTCAAGTATTTTGATTATTTTTGAGTGTTGAGGAATTTTATGGTATTAATTTTTGTATGTGTCATGAAGGTACTTGGAGAATGATTGCGAAAAGGTGTACAGGGACGTTTTATAAGCTATGGTGATGCACAATTAATTTAAAGCCTTGGTAAACTCTTTTCCTGTTCCATGGGAAGGTTGTTTTGTGGAAATTACAATAACTAACAGAAATTGTGAAAGAAAATAATTAATTTGAAAGATTATTTGTTGGGTACTATTTTGATGAGTTGAAATATCCCGAGTTGGTTGGTATGCTGTTAATATTAGCCTTAATGATTAGTTGTTATATATGAATACAATGACGTTAAAGGAAAGGCTAACACTTTGTGAACTATAAGAATTGATTGAGGTATGTAAGGTTATTAGATATCCTGTTTCTTTGGCATGAATTGAAAACTTGCATTACAAAAAATAATCTTTCTAAGTGCCCTTGGTAGTGACTGATCCATAGTCACAGTTCCTACTCCGTAGACCATTAAAGTGAGCACTCTAATATGAGTTTGTTACTATATTTACCTGTTTACTCTAGCATGTGTTGGCATGAAAGGTTTAAACTTGTTTCATTGTCAAAGTACCCTTGAAATATATTTCTCTTATATAAATCAAAGTGATTCTATATTACATATGGTACATGTGTTTATATCATATGTTCCCTTTATTGGTTATTACTCCCATTTCGTTAGACTATAATGTTACCTCACAAGATCCCTATTTGCTCTTTTTTACATTTCATATTTACTTACTTGAGATATGTATCCGTCCTTAAGTTGAATCTACACACGTTCCCCCTTGTTTCCACTTTCATGAACACCTAGTATTTGATATTAGTAAGTATCAAATAGAGTTAAAATCTATTGGTTGTTTCTTAAATGTCCTCACTTTATGTGCATCAATTTGAGATGTCAAAATGCTTATCGAGTCATATAAGCTCCTAAGTATTACCGTGTTGTCATATTTGCTTCTCATGTCATTTTTATTATCGTAAGTTCATAGTAATGTGTTTTCTACTACTCGTCCAAAGGTCCAAATCTTAACAATGATTATGTTCGTGAAAATGACAATCTCAAAAATAGTTACGATTATCAATAAAAGAACAATCTCAAAAAAGTTATAAACATCAGAACAGCAATTTCAAAGATTAAATAATCTAAGAGAAGAAATCTATGTAAGTATGGGTTGCAACCCAGGGGAAAATGCCTAGCATGGGTCGATCCAAATTAGTATTGAAGGGTCGCAGCTCTGGAGCAAAAGCCTAGAATGGTCTGATCATAATAGGTATAAGAGGGTGGCAGCTCAGGGGAGAAAGCCTAGCATAGGTCGATCCTAATTTGTAGAATTATGGGGAAAACATCGCAAAGGTTAAAATGCCTGGAATGGGTCATCCTATCCTACCACTGATTTGTATCATATGTCTTATAAAAATTATAACGCACAAATTGTAAAGAATATATATGATTCCACAAGTATAACCAAAGGTGGTCTCAAATCCTTATCTATTGGTAGTTGGTTTCACTTGAGCTCTCATTTTACATATGGTTGTGGTATGTCTTACATATACAGTACTTTCTTTCATACTTACATTCCTTATTAGGGAAGATGCATTTCATGATGAAGGTACAAGTACTCAACTAGTAAATCCTCCAAATAGAAGCACATTATACTCAACGGTTGTTGGTGAGCTCCAGGTTTATGCAGGGCTTTGCCGAGTCTTTATTATGTATATTTTACAGTGTTACAATCATTGAACCAAGTAGAGGCTTTCTAGGCATTGTAAATTTTTATCTGTATTCATAGCTTCACTTGTCACATGTATCGATTCAGCTAGTCAACATGTGTTGTATATTAGGTGTCTCATTAGTAAATATATCTCCGTAGTAGTAGTTTACCTTCTCATCATAGGTTACTCATTAAATATTTATTCATATAGTAATTGTCCGCCTCACCCAGGGTTGGTGGGTGACAAAGGATTTTTCAAGATTCCAAGCTTGTCCAACAGGATCACTTTTGAAGGATACTAAGAGAATCCTAAGACACTTGATGAAGACATCGACTTGACTCTACTCTATCCATTAGAAGATTTTTTGTTTTTTGGAGGACTATGGTAATGTTGATTATTCTAAGTATCAGGCTAATACAAATAATAGAAATGACTCATTTCTAGGCTAATAACTCTTTCACGGGGAACTAAAAGGAAAGATTCAATTGTTTTTTGAACACCCGAGGGATAATATTTAGAAGGTGCAACCTGATTGGCCAATCTTGTGGATCAAGCAATATATTAGAAGACTTGGTCAAGATAAACAAATTTATGTTGGGATATTGAAACTGAACTAAATGGATCCTTCCTATAGAAATCAACCATCTCTTGACTATTCAAAGGGAGTAGGTATTCTTGTTTTTGAGTTACGTTTTAGAAAATTCATTACTAAAGCTTTTGTAGGTATAAACACATGGTACACTCGCTGAAGAAAAATTGAGATCAAGACAGATCTAGACAATTAAATTCAACCTACAGAAACGGACATGGTCTGTTCTCGAACGTTAGAACTCTTGATATTGCATTTTCATTAATGCATGAAAACCGTTTGAATTGTCACATGTTTGATCGTTGTGCCATTTTAGAATAACAAGATGATACTTGTTTCCTCTCGATACACCGTTCCACTTACCCAATGCTCCTTGTCATTTTCCTTATCCCTAGAAAACTCAATTTCACATCCAAAACTCAGAAATTTTAAAAACCCTCTTTCTTCTTCTCTTAAAAAAACACTTCAAATTCTTAACAATTTTTCTTGAGAATTTTCCGATTAAGAAATTCGCTAGTGTGAAGAGTGACTAACTCCAACAATAAAAAGAATAAGGTGCAAAAGATGATGTTCAAAAAGTGTAAGGGTTGATACTATGAGAACTCAAAGTAATCTTCATAGGAGGGTGTTTTTATATATATATATATATATATATATAAAATGAATGAAATGGTCCCTTAGTTATTAACCTATTAATCTTGGAGGTCTTAAGTAAGTTTGAGGTTACAAATCCTTCTATCACAATGCGAGAATACATGCACAAGATCATTTCTACTAATGATGGTAAATATAGAATGAGATATAGGTACTTTCTGACCTAGAATGTGAACGTGTTGATGGAAAGATAAAAAAAATTATTTCTATGTTGTTGGTTGAACATGATAAACTCAAGCTTGCTTTTGAAGCTATGACAGCTTGTGTTGCTAACAACGATACTTAAATAGTGTGTGTGAAGGCTCAACTTCTGTAAATCACAATCAGAGAGACCAGATTGAGAAGAATAGACAACCTTAATACTTATCATGAAGCCCGGGCTGCGAAGAATGTTGAACTTCCTGTGAGAAATTATGATGAGGAAAATGCTCTCCTAATCTTACGTTGTCCATCTCTTGTTCCTAAGTCCTTCACTCCTACTGAATTCCCATGATCTCCTCCTAAACTTCCGTGTCCGTCCTCTTCGTTTTCTATTGAAATTCAGTGAGCGTTGTCTTAGTTCTCAGTCATAATTATGTCTGCAATGATTTGATGGTTGATTTTTTGTTTTTGAATGAAAAAAAATTATATTATTTCTTGCGACATGGATCATAACTCTATGAATTTATACTCATGCTAAATGTTGCCCAAGTGGACATGAATTTCCTTAATCTACATTTCTGGCAACATGGTTTACTGCTTAAACCCTTTTTATGACGTCAAAAGGTAGAATATGTTTAGGGTATGAGATCAATGATCACATTGTCGTGCCTACAAGGGAAGCAGGGGTACTTGAAGAGTACATGGTCATTCATATAGGGGGAATAAGTGGTATTTGAAGAGGATATGGTCATGCTGATAGGGGAAGAAGTTGAAAAAAGTTTGACATTATCAAAAGGGGGAAAATGTTATTTGATTATTGATGTGATGTTTTGGTGATTTGAAAAACTTTGGCAATGTTGTATAAAGGGGACCAATTTAGCTATCTGAAGAGGCACACTGATAAGGGAACATGTGAAAGAGGGGAAAAAGGTGAATAAGTTTGTTATCATCAAAAAGAGGGAAAATGTTACCTTTGAGCTGATGGTAATTTTTGATGATTTCACAAACTTAAAGATTTAACAAAGGACTATATCAAAGAAAGGGTCCTCTGGTATTGGACTGAGCAACGGGAAATGAATGAAGAAACTCGGCATGAGAAATATTTGTGTCTTAATAATAAAGGGGGGAAATATTATATTCTTGCATTTTGATGATACTCTCAAGTGTTGGCTCCTGGTCCTTGGTAGAGGACTTCCGTCTAGTTTTGAAGTTGTGCAAAGCTGTAAAGTTAGCTTTACAGCGGTATTGTAAGGTTTGTTGGTGAGATATGTAGCATAGTTCACTAATAGGAAGAGTGGATGAAATTGTTTGTTTAAGTTGTAAAAACCATTGTGGGTAACAATATATATATACAACCATAAACGAATAACAACATTCATTGAAAAAGGGAGAAAGTTAGTAAGTCTTTTTCCACAACTCAGACATCAAAGAACCCAACAAGAGACTTGGTCCTGAAAAGTCTGCGAATGAGAAAAGGACGAAAAGACAGTTGTGAAAAGTCTTTGAACATTGATGTGGTTGTTGCACAACCTTTCATGACAGCAGGCTTTCCGCCAATGAGCATGTCCCAATGGTTTGTGTCAACTATGATAATAGTCTCTTGTTAAAAACACAAAACCATGTTTTGGAAAATAAAGTTGTGAATTTTTTGAAAATTCACAAGCTTAAACGAAAAGTCCATTTTCAAGAAGTATTATCCTCAAGAGAAACAGGGACTTGATAGAGCTCCAAGTTGTCTAGTCGTCTTAGGATTATATCTTTCATGCTACATTGTACATCTATTCCTAATCTATTAAAGAATCAGATCGTTGTTCAGTTCGTCTAAAAGTTTAAGTCAATTAAGGTAAATTGATTTAGCGGGCAACATTATTGCTGCTTAATAAAATTCAATGTCATCTCGTGGTAGTTGGTTTAGTGGGAAAAGTGATTGTTGCTTACTAAAAATACTAAGTCATGTAGGTGGAATGGTTTAGTGCGCAACACTATTGTTTTTAAATAAAATTCTGAGTTATCTAGAGGTGGGTAGGTTGGTGGGTAGGTCAATGGGCAATATGTCATTTCTTAGTTAATTTCTTTATAGTAGATGTGCTACATTGAGGGGGAAGAGATTTAGAGGTAAATTTCTAGGTTGAAAGCATTGTAATTTGAATGAGTTGTCGGTTTGAGTTATATGGAGTTTGTGTTAAAAATCATGTGAGAACAAGTCGTGGTTTTCACCTCCCTAGAGTAAGAGTGTTTCCATGTAAAATCATTGTGCAGATTTTACTTCCAACTATACTATTTCTGCATTTATTTCATTTGATGTTCTGGTTGATTGGGGGGACCTGTTCCATTGATGTCAGTGGCACGTATTACTATGTGTGCTTATATTACAATTCTTACCCTATAAAAGCACCCGGTCCATTGACTATGAGTTGATGCACACATCCTAATATCCCACAAGTGGATCAGGGGAGGATAGGATTCACTCTTACCTTTTAGGGGTACAACCATTTCTTGTGACAGACCATCGTCTCATAAGAAGTAAATAAAAGCATAATTGAAAGGAAAATAACGAGAATACTAGTGAAAATTGAAGAATAAGATACTACATGACTACAAACTAAATTGAATCATCAACATAATTACAGGGCTGCGCTACCATTGATGAGGTGGAAGAGGTTTTTTTAGGGTTACCCCATAACTAAAATTGCTTATTCTTCCCAACGAGTGCGATTCTTCTTTTTCACAAGAGGTTTTTTGTTAGAAACATGAGGAAAATGAAATGAAAGGTGTAAATTAATTCTTGCTTTTGTTTTTGGTGACACTTTGACCAAGAAGTGGTCCACTTTAAAATGTAATTAAGTAAATCTAGAACCAAATTAACATTTCAAAACTTTCTTATCTTTTATAAAATATATAAAAAAAACACTTTAGTTTTAAAATTGTATAATTCTATCCTAATTATAAGAGAAAAGTAAAAGAAAATATAATTTTCTCTTTTTCTTCATCTCCCAACTCCCTCTCTTCTTCATCCTTCGAAAATTCGACTATCAACAAATATTCTCCCATTATCTTCGTTATCATCTCAAACTGTCCGTCTCTCTTTATGAGTTGAAGATCATTTTGACTTGAAAATGGGCAGGTCATTTTTTGAAATATTTACAATTTTGGAACAATACATTCTTGATCATAAATTTTTTTCTTGGGTTAATGAACAATAAATCGTCGTATCAATGTGAAAATTTAATATTGATGTATTATAGCTATTATTTACTCCCTCCATTTCAAAAAGAATGACCCTATTTCCTTTAAGAATGACACCTTTCCTTTTTTTGGCAACACCTTAATTTTAGCTTTTCACGGGGCATTTTTAAGACCATAAGATAAAAGAGTATTTTGGTACATTTGACATAACTTGTATTTACAACCACAAGATAAAAAGTATTCTTTCTTTTCTTAAACTCAGTTGCAAGTCAAACGAGTTCATTCTTTTTGAAACGGAGGGAGTTTTGTTTTTCCAAAAAAAAATTCAACAAACCCAAAAAACCCTGATTTTGAGAAAATGTATATTCATTCTTGTCGTTCACTGAAAATTTGTTGTTTTCTGTTTTTGTTATTCTTTTTTTTGACGTATTATGTTCATATTATTTTAGAAAAATAATCTTGTTTAGTTGTCCAACATAAATTTCATTTGTTGAAAGATGTATCGTATGTTCAAACATGTTAGTGATATGTTTGTACATATTCCAACAGAGTTGTCGTATGTTGGAATATGTCACCTATGTGTTAGGGTAACAAAATGGTTATCGGTAACAACATGTTACACATTCTGACAACAAAAGATTCATCTACGTCAATAAAGGTACATATGTGGCAACAAAATGTCCATATGTGTTAACATAAGTATAAATTGCTACCCATTATTATTTTATAATAAGTTGTAAACTCTAAACATTTTTTTATATACCTTGTAGATCAAATGACACCCGAAGATTCATCTATGACAACAACTCAATCTTTTGTTGGTGATGCATCCTCTTTTAACATTAAATGCTCTTTCATGATGTGAAGAATGTGAGCAACGATATGATTTTTTTAATACTCTTGTTAAAGAACTCTCTAATATTTTAAGGAAATGACTTATAATATTAATATTATAAAAACAGCGAATGATTTTTTTAATCTTTTTATCCTTCCAACTTTATTAAGATTTTTTAAGTGCCTATAATTTGGCCTCCTTGTTATGTCATGAAATGAGGACTCCCTAATGGCATCAACAAACTCAAAGTTGATATAATTTTGTTAATTAATAAAAATTTAACTTATTTATTTCATTTTATTTTGTTATTCTATTTTAAATATGATAAAATTGATTTACATACATCCATGAAGATTTCACAGTCTTTGAAGTATACGAGGTTGAAAAAATATATTTCTCAATTACTATTTATAATTTGTAAAAGAAAACAAATCAACGAATTTTGATCCAGTATCTTGCTTAATCCCAAAAGACAAGGAGAAAAAGAAGGAGAAGGAGAAATATAAAGGACAAGCTAATGAGAAAGAGAAAGAGAAAGAGAAAGAGAAAAAGAAGGTAAGAAAGTCTTCAGTTGTGATGTGAAGCAACAATATTCGTTTGTAGGTTTTAACATTACCGGCGAGGGTGCAACTCAACTAATGTTATACTTCTCGCAATGGATAAACAAGGGTCTTTACAAGCATCATGCATAAAAGTAAAGTTTTTCAAATATTATTAGTATTTCTTATGATGACCACTAAATAATTATTTAAAATGTTTACATAATTACACAAGAGACAAGGATGATCACCACTTAGTAAATTAATCGAAACTTGAATTCAAATAACATGATTTTATTATTGCATTTACAAAGAAAAAAGACTGGTTCTACATAATGTCTCAACCCAATTGATTTTGGACAGATGAGGCAAATCCATTCCACTTATATGTTGATTAAAACATGAATACGTAATAATTGGAAATAGAATACACTTGTTGATGCATTTGTGAACCATGTGGATGTAATTTTATAGTATTTTCCCAAGAAGTGAAAACAACAGTCATTCTAAATATACATATACCACTACTAATTGTCTTTTAAAAACATATATTGACAATGTCAGTGTTGTTCTTGGAATTGAGAATAAAATCGTTGACACTGTCAAAGGGTTTGTCATACCAGTTGGACTGCCTTGGCATCTCCCAAATGAGGTTTATATCCTTGTAAATTGTAATTGGGAGTTTCATTGGGTATTTGTTGTCATTGTATTGAAGGAAGAATTTATACAGGTGTATGATCCAATGTCCTCATCTAGGACTAACAAAAATTGTCCGTCGAGATGCAAAAGTTGTCTACAATGTTGTCAATTTACTTTCAATCTAGCGGAAATTTTAAGCGAAAAACACCGAACAACATGTCACCCATTTCAAGTCATAAGTATTATAATATTTACCCATCAAGCAATAGTATTTAAGTATCAAATTATTATTTTGTATTATCATAAATGAAATGTGATGTTATTAGGTTTAGTATATTTTCTAATTTTTTATATACCATACAAAGATTGTAAACTTTTTGTTGTTGCATACGTCAAGTTTTTGAGTGATGAACTACTAGTACCATCTTATGGAATTATTTCTCAATCCATTTGCATGAGATATGCTTCAATCCTATAGAATTATGAGATTTTAAATCCTCAGAGTGAATATATTAGTAACAATGACGACCCATAGAGGCCTAGAAGTGAAAAAGCAAAGTTCATATCTCCAAATGAAAATTTTGTTGTTACCACCACTGATATGATATAGTTTTAATAGTTATGTAAACCATTGTAAATTACCTTATTGTTGATAAGTTGTATGAAAATTTTGATGAAGTATTCGTTTTTGTTGATAATATTAATGATTATTTTCATGTTGATTTTGTCAGAACAAATGTCAATCACATTGGAAAGGAAGAAATGTTGGATATGTAGCAACATATATGTCACTCCCCGAGACCAAACCCTAGTATATATGTCAGTCTCGGAGCACGACACAGCATACTTGACCTCTCGGAGGTCTTGTACAAGCCCTTTGACATCATTAAATGCATACATGTATGAAAAGTAGTGCCTTTTTACACAAAAACATCTTAAAATATCTTTCATATTAAAATCATAGAAATTTCTAAGTCTCAATATATGCCATCCTTAGCCTTAAAGAAATATTGGGACACGGCCCATAGAATCCAAATATAACAATCTAACATATATTACAATACATTGAAATAAAGAAAACTAAAGACTATGATGCCCTCGAGTAAAGTGAGGAAACACTTCAACTATGCTTGAACGATAACTAGTTTCCAAGCTTTGCTTCAAGATCCTTCTCACCTTCCACCTACACCTTTAGATATAACAAAATGTAGGTAATTAGTACAAACACATGTACTGAGTATGACTTAATGCATAAAATCATGAGAAACAAATATTTATGAGAAACGTTCTCTTTTTGATTAAAACTTCATAGTATAAGCATAAGAATCACATTTAAACACCAAACAACACAATTAGTAGACATTACAATTTATACTTAATGTCCATGCATGTTACAGTGAAGCTTATAGTGACTTCACTGTAAATTCATCCAAAATTCACATATGACACTATAACATCAAAGTATATCCAAAATACATAAATATGAGATCCTCTTACCAAAGGTAATTCTATGATTCACTTGAATGAGTTATGAAGCGACCGCCCATAAAATTCCTTCACACACCTGAGAGATCCTTTAGAGTAGCTAGGATAAGATCATTATCACTTCATACAATAACATATATATGATATTACATTCTCCTCCCAAAAGTTATCAAAAGACTTACTAAAGTAAGTCAACAAGAGAACGCACATACACCTTCTCCAATATTACCTATAAAATCCGTAAGACTACCTAAGTTTAGATAAAGTATAATGTATCAAAATCTTTCCTATCTAGAGTTATTCTTAACACTTCCCTAAGCCATACATGAAGTGACCATTCATATGACCCCTTCACATCTTAACTAGGCAACCTTTAAACTACTCTATATAAGAACTTATTCATTTACATGCTTTCTAACTTAAGTCATTATCTTCATTAGTTCACTTAAGAGAGATTCATCACACAAGGACATTCAAATAATGCTCTTGGAGAAGACCTAGGGACTCACTCACTAACATTTTAAAAGTCTAATCGTGCAATGTCTAAATAGCGTCCCATACCACCACCTAAACTTCATAGAACTACTCCAACACTAGTGTGTATCCAATATGATGAGAATAGGCAATAACTGACATAGACCATGGTAGATAATCATGGAATCCGGAGTCAACCCTACTACGATAAAGGGTAGAACTTTGACAGATCCCATGTAGGCACATGGTTAAGGAATATGAAGGGTTTCTTTGTACTCTAGCCTCATCCTTAACTAGCTACTTCCAAAATCATACTTACTAGGTGATAACCTTTGTTCTCATGGAGTATTTCAATAAACGAATATATGAAGAGGTTCCATATCAAGTTCATAACCCAATCACAACACCTTACCAAAGAGGTCCCCTAGGGTTTCCTTACATTGGTCAAGAGGATAGCTGGATGACATTCCAAAGGATGATTTCATGTTTTTCTGAAAAATCAATCTTAAGTTCACCATTCACAAAGAAGGATAGTGTTACGGCTTTCGACTTCGAGGATATAATAACCTTACATCTAAGATGAAGGCTCCACATAAAAGGACCTTCTTATCAATTTTCAAGGTCAAATGTCAATCACACATACAAGACTAAGAATAGTTAGCATACTAATCCTAGAACGCATATTAACATTATACATGTATCAAATAAGGAAACAAGTCTAAGTAAGCGAGACACACACATATTTCACATATAACATATCATTCTAGAAGAACATAGGCTGAACCAACATCATCTACAAGTCACCCTATTCAGTAACGTAATATCATCAATATAAATATCATAAGACTCACATAACCAAATAGGAAGAATCATGCATCAACTCTAAGACTACACACATAAGAACATAGTCATGGTCTAATATGATCACCTAATGTTAACAGAAGGAATACATACTTTCACAATGGATATAATCATACATCACATAAATCACTATACAAATCATCATAATATATCAAGTAATGCCGACAAGGTCATGACCTTCCTAACATTCCAGTATGCTAAGCACTAATTAAAAGGATCATGTAGGAGGGGAAAAGGAGCACTCCACGTTATACCAAGCAGTTCGGCGAAGAAGTACTAGAATGCTCAATGATCCAGAACACGAGAGGTTGAAGATTAAGGCAAGACGACGATGGAATGTACTAAAGGGCGGATTGTCGAGTCGGTGATCCTGACTAACTACACCAGAGATTCTTCGCAGCTTAAATTTTTGAAAACAATAAATAATCATTGATACTTATAGCGTAGTATCAGATTTCTTTTATCGAGACTTTGTGTATTGAGGTAATTCTGGTTTTAGTACTTACATTTTTTTGAGACATTGCCCTTAAGCTTTGAAGAGTTGAAGCTTTCCGACTCTAAGAAACTGGAAGTTCTTATTGAAGTATCTTAATAGTAGACTTGTGTAAAGACATTTTCTATCGTACTCAATTGATGCAAACACCAGTTTGTATCGATTTCTATATCTTTATTATGTCTAAACCAAATTCTTGGGGTGTCATTATGTGGATATGGGTTGATTTTACTATTGAGTCTTGCTTATTAACAAATATTTTGTTTTTTAATGTGATTTCGTTTAGTAGTTGTGAATGAGCATAACGGGATTATAGTTGCAAGTATAATTTCATCTTTGCGTCTTTGAGTTGCTCGAGAGAGGGTTTTTAAAACCAAAACTATTGAATCAATAGGGTGTGGTTATTGGGTTTATGTGGGTTTAGCTCGAGAGAGTGAATCCTAAACATTTTCCCCCACATTCAGCTCGTGAGAGTGAATGAGCTAAGGCTAAGGGTGGGCATAATTGCGGCTTATTAGTGTTCGGAAGAAGCCAATATGATTTGGGTAACTTGCTTGAGAAATATTTCACCCCCACTGAAGTCTAGATTAGTCAGAAATTTATACATATTTCCTATCAATACGATGTACCCAATTATTTATTTGAGCCCATATTCCTATCACATCCAAAGAATCCCGTCTCCATATTTGTACCCTATTTTATTTTATAGTTTATAATTGCTTACACACACCCTTGATAATTGACACTTGTGTTTCCCTGTCACGCCCCGAGCTACCCCGAGACACAGACATGTGACCTAGGAACACAAGTGATACGAAGCTAACCCTACTTGCATGATCATGAACATAATAAATACAATAAACTGATGTGAAAGCTAAAATATACTTAAAATGAAAAGATGGGGAATACCCATATAATAAAACTAATATATATGAAAGCTTATGATTTTAATATGAAGAAGTTATTAACTCAATACTAAGCTGAAACTAACTCTGTCTGAAATAAACCTCTAATTTATTAGAATTGTTGGGACAAGCCCCAACTAAGTCTAGAAAAAACTAAAACTAAAAGACCAAAATACTAAAAGAAACTCATGACTATTGTTTTCGGAGAATGAGGACTCACCACTGATATTGCTGAATTGGAGATCATGAATCGATCTAAGCGTGATCTGGATACTGAGTACCTGAACCTATGTCACGAGAAGATGTAGCACACGTATGCATCAATACTTGAAAGGTACTGAACATGTATGATAGAGTAAAGCTTAAATAATACATAGTTGAACAAGTACAAAAGCAAGTAAAATGTTTTGAAAATCATATACTAAACTCTAAGTTAACTGGATGCAATGACCAAATTTATAACATACAGAGACTGAATACCAAGTGAACTTCAAATATGTTCAATGCAATAAAGTTTGACCAAATTGTGTGAGATACTACTAACCGATAGTAAAACCACATGAGCTAAATGTGGAGTCAGATATATATTCCCCATCGAGAGGACCCAATCTACCTTGGCAGAGGTATAAAGACATGCTGGCGTGATCACTTAACTGATGCCTACATAGGGGACTTACAAGCTCTTTGGCTAGTAGTTCTGGGACTATATTGGAACATATATTTAACTAATTTGTGATGATCTGTTGAAATTCTAGAAACCCTATGTTTAATCAGGATAAGAGAATTAAGAAATGACAGAAGACTAGGGATCTAATGGGTGAAAGGAACCCACTAGTGAATTCCCACATACCTGGTGATGAAACCAACGGAGAAATATTTAGATTTTGGGGCAGGAACTGATGGAACCTTGTTGCATTCTTGAACTAGAGTACTTGACCTTTTTCTCCTTTCTTTCATCTAATTTTCTAAGTTTTCATTATGATTTTGACTTACGTAAGTTCTTGTTATGTTTCTAGGCTTAAACTGACTAAAACATGATGAACGAGGGATTAAGCGGCATATCATAGGGGTTAAATGAACTAGGAAAAGACCAAAAAACCCTGAAAATTATGTTCTCGGACCAAATGATGACCTGGACTGACGGGCCTTCATTTAATCGAAGGTCCATCGTTTGAGTCCATAGTTTGGATCTGCTCGGTAGGCCTTTACTAAAATGGGCATAACCTTTTAATCGGAAGTTCAATTTTAGCAAACTCGGTGGATATGGAAAGATAACTCAATTATCTATTATGTCATAGGTCTTGAAATACATAATTCATTTTTCTCTAAGATTTATGACTATTTGAAGTTGACCCAACAACATTTTCCCTTTAACTAAATGTTTACTTTCACACACGGTAAGACCTACAGACTGTAGATCAAACGATGGTCCGTGCTGGTAATCCGTAGTTCATGTTAGAGGCTGGGTAACTGGACTCTCAATCCACAAACAAAGACCACAAACCATAGTTTGATTTACAGATCGTATATCTTTCCATGGATCGACACTTTGTCGATTTTCTGGGCTGAGTTTTTGAAGAGTTTCAGTGGCAAACAATAGATGCGCAGTTTGGGCCGTAGAATAGACTACGGTCCGTCCATGGTACCGTCTATTGCACTAGTAGATTTCTGAAAAGTTTATTTCTGGACTGTTTTGGATACGGGCTGTTACATACCCTATGAATTTATTATGTTATCATTCGTATATATTTTCTCTATGACTCACATGAAATGATTTGTACTTTGCTTTAATTTCTCACAACTACTCCCTATGGGATTCGACTCCAATTCATTTAGTTGGGTTATATTTTTCACTAAGGACCATCAACAATTAGAATTGAATGAAGTGTACTGATATGTCAAGTTAGTGAATCCTTAGCTCGATTCTTATTCCATTGATCGATAAAAATCTTAGACACCCTTCATTTCGTATGCAACTAATTCCACCCTCTCAACATCATCAACGTGCATGACATCAAATACCTATGCAACTTCTCAATAAAGCTCTCTCTTTCCTTATTAGTGCTTGAACTAATGGAATTTGAAGGGTTCATTCTCAAGAACTCACAAATCCTCGAAGTATCAACCTCTTATATGTTTCCCAACATGGTTGGTAACATCTTGACTTAGCAACCTTATTGCTTCCCCCAACTAAATATTAGTGACTTCCCATCGAGGTTGCACCTTTGGTGCATTTGGTAATTCTTGTTCTCCAACATTACGCCTAGTAGAACAACCTCTCACAAGTCTTCCTTGAGGCATGATTAATCGAAAACACGTGTAAGAACGAATTAGAAAAACAAACATTTTAGAGATCAACTCTCACGCACAAAATTTGTTTGAAAGAAGTTATAATATTTCCTAAGTGTTGCAGCCTCCTAATTATAAATGTGGCGCCCTTCACACCAATAACTAGGAACCTACCTATTAAGCTTCATAGAATCCCTAGGACTCTTGAACTTTGTGTTCTGATACCATATTTTGCACTCCTCGCGCCTACACCCTAGGTGGGACTGGCATTTGGAACCATTGATGTCCTAAAGAGAACCCTTGTACTGGCTTACATACTCAGCAGAAGACTTAAATATAAGAAACATAACTCATGCAATTACTTAAGAAATAATAAATTAGTGAAAATGGACGGTCATAAACGTATGCAACTTAAATAAATAAGACTAAAGAACTATAACTATCTATCTATGAAGTTTCTAAACCAAAGAGGGATGTTGGGACAAGACCCTTGATCATCCTAACAATAATATAATGAAACAAAATTAATGGAGTCCTTCGGAATTCAAAAAGGCTCACGAACCGAGTCTGACTGCTCAACTGGATCAATGAGGCGCTTGGTGTTGATTCTAGTTATCTGTGTCTTTATCATAAGACAGTGTAGGCCAACTGGCATTAGTACATCAAATGTACGAGTATGCGATTTGAAATGCTAACCACAACATAGTCTTGATAAGAATCTGAAAGGAACACTTACCTTCACTTTACTCAACTCCTGAATAACTTAACTCAATTTAAATCAATAAAGCATATAAAATATATAAAAGCTTATAAGACACTGGAAACAACTTAGTTCCTTAAATAAAATGCAATAGGAAACTCAACATCACTTATATCATAAAGTATTATAGTTAATGTGAGAGCTTCTGTAATTGACAATCACCACTATCAGACTTAATGGTGATACAACGTCTTGCCCACACTGCTAGATCTGTCCTTTACATTGTCGTCATATATATCGCCTAAACTATGTGATCCACTAGTCTATGCTAAAAATTACTTAAGGAGTCATCTAGAAAGTATGATCATTTACTACCCATGTGGTTACATGGTTTATGGAGGGTTGAGTTATTTTAACTCGTGCCCCATATCGGGGCTCAACACTACTTCAAAAATTAACTTAGCTCATATGTTTTTCAAACAAAAATTATTTCTTAGGTTTGAGATTACTACTCAAAACTTAGCTCAAAAACTCTCTTGGAATTGATGTTCCCTTTTTTTCTTAAATGTGAAAACTTTTTATGCTCTATAGGAATATATAGTGCCCATATGCTTATTTGAAGAAATGAACCTCAATTGTTTACTCCTTGCTTAACTCAAATCTTAAGTCTTAAATTAAAGATAAAACATTTGTGAAAGATTTTTGAAAACTTTATAAACGTTTCTTGACTTGATTCGTAACCTCTAGACTTGACTCTTAGCTTTCCTTGAATTGCATTATGGATTAAAGGATTGTGATCTATGATAGGAAAAATCTCATTATGTTTAGGAGTGTTTGTACATAGTTAATAATGTGAATAGATCTAGAAATCATTGTTTCAGAACTAGTCTGTATGCGGAAATGTATTGAACTTTTGGTTGCAATTTTTTTAGGCAGAACAGTCCTTCACCGCTCCGTGAAAAGAAGAACTTTTCTAAAATCTAAGGAGTAGGTCTGTGACAGAGAGCTAGTGTCCAGATTGAGCAGACTATATTTCTTTTTCAATTTCCAGCCCCACTTAGCCTAAACTCGGTTCTTTTCGCAAGAAAAATGATTTAGATTCAGATTTTCCGTATGAACCCAACTCCAAACAAGTCTACATAATGATCTCAAAAAAATTCTCAATCTCATCCCAATTCAAGAATGACATCAAATTAAAGAATACATACTAGAAGAATCAAACTTCAAAACTCTTTTAGGATGAACTCATACTGAAGTAAACATGATTGGCATGTCTGTGAACAAATCCAACTTTATGAAAGTCTCACATACCTTGTATAATTAATTCCTTGGGGAAGTCCATAACCAAATCACACAATCTTGGTGAATCTTGAATTTGTCTTCTCCTTTCTCCTCTTTTCTCTTTTCTCCAACCCCTAACGTGAATTTCCAATACACTTAACTGATCTAATTCTTATTTGACCTTAATTAAACTCAAAATATTGAAACAAAATAATAGGTTACAAAAAATACGATAATACCCTTCAAAATTCCGGATTGGACTTTCCTTGTTTAATCAACCCAACTTTCAATGGGCATAACTCTCTCATACGAACTTAGAATCCCGAAAACTCCGTGGATTTGGAAAGAATATTCCAAGACCTTTCCTATGATATTTAGAAACAAACCTAAGTCATCCTTAGCGTGTATTATGGTCGCTTGAAGATGAACAAAAAGCCAACTTAACATACTTAACTAATTTGTAGATTGTTATGTTCTTTCAAAAATAGTTATTCCCAATTCTTATGTTCTTCCTAGTAATTTCAATTAGGGAGATATTACAGTCTGAATGTCCAAATAGATGATTTGTCTTAATTAAGGAGAATGAGGAATATGAGTGTGAAAAAGTGAGGGGAAGAAAAAGAAGAGGGTGTGAGGGGTGAGGATTAGAGAGATGTGTCCCCTCATTTTGAGGGACAAATTTCATTTTTGGAGGGATCGGGGGTATTTAGGAGTCTTAATTACGAATTCACACGATGTGTTATAAAGGTTAGAATTTTCTCAATGATAATTGATAATGGTAGTTTTTCTAATGTCATGGAAATATTTGGGATTCCATGCACGAAATGTAATGCCAATTATAAAATTTAATGGTTGAATGTGGGGAGATTAAGCTAAGTAAATAATGCTTGATTTCCTTTTGAATTGGAGAGTATTCTGATAAAGTTCTTTGTGATGTTGTGCCACTGCAAGTTTGTCATATTTTATCGGCCCAACCCTTGCAATACAATAGATATGCTTCTCATGATGGGCGGGGGGGGGGGGGGGGGGAGGAATAAGTACTCTCTTGAACATAAGGGGAAATAGTATATTTTCTTGGACTATTAATTCCTTCTCAAATGTATAAAGACTGACAACGACTAAAAGAAACACCGGGAAAACATGGAGAGGGATATAAAAAGAGAGCCAAAAAATTGGGAGGGAGGAAAAAATTCAAGGGAGAAGAGATAAGAGGGAGAGCAAAAACGAGGAAAAAGAAAGAGTGGGAATGAATGATAAAAAAAAAAAGGAAATTTGTAAGAGGAAAAAGGCAAAGGGTGAAAAAATAGTAACTTATTGGACTCATTTAGGGATATATTTTGATAGTAATAGTGTCCTTAAATGCCTATTTTGTAACAATTAGAGATTAATAGCCTTGATTTTTAGGTATTTGAGTTTAGGCAAAGCATGGACACTATTTGGAATAAATAAGCAAAAAGGAGTAAAAGAATTAAAAAAAGAAGGCTTGAGAATCGTCAAGTCCACTTGGACAATCACTGATAGGCATGAAGACCACCTTTTGTTCCAGTGTGCAATACATTGAAGGAAAGGATGAAATCATTTTTTAAAAAGAGTAGTCGGTGCATCTGCAAGAAGTTCCGCAAAGCAATACCTTAAAAGCTAATGATCCAGAACATGAACATGTTATTACTAAGTGCAAGTCAGCGATGAAGTAACCAAACGATGAATCACTAATCAAATCGGCGATTTTGACTACCTGCACTGAGTCATCCGCTGCAGCACTAATCTTAGAAAACTTTATATATTTGTTGAGTGTTTTATATTAATTTCTAGAATTATAAGACTATTATCAAATATTATTAGATTTTTTCTTGTTTTTATAGTATTTTATCAGTTTTGAGCTCTAAGTTTTAAAGGGTTTTTCGAGTATAACTTTAAGACCTAAAGGGGTTCATCTCTAAGGATTTGACTCGGGTCCCTTCGATTTTTCATTATTGGCTTATAAAAAGAGTAAAATTCATACCCATTAGAATGCAATCACATTTTTGTATACATTTTTACCTTTTGTTCATATCTTGCTAAATCCCCATTTCTTGGGGTGAGTTTTTGTGAATAAGGGTTAAATTAGTTCTTGGGTCTTGCTAGCTAATTGTTTATTCGTAGTGTAATTGTGATTTTGTTTAGTTGTGGATCAATCTAATGATGTTGTAGTTTAAAATATATTCTAATATATGTATTTCCAGCTTGCGAGAGAGAGAGGTCGAGAAACTAAAACAATTAAATAGATGGACGGTATAGGTGGGTCAACATAAAGTTCATCTCGAGATAGTGAACTCTAGTCTCACACAACACACTCACCTCGAAAGAGTGATTAGGTTAAGGCAGAGATTGTGCTTCATGTAGCAAGTGGTTGTCCAAGAGGATTTATTTGAAACGGGGTAACTTGCTTGAGAGAGAACTTATCTCCCTTATAATCTAGCCTAGTCGCATTTACTCTATAAATTTTCTATCAAAAGCATGTACCCAATAATCTCATTTATCCTTATTCCTATAACATCCCAAGAATTCCCCCTCCTTGATTTAGAACGCCTTGCTTTTTTTAGTTACTACTTATGATAAAAACCCTTCTTGATAGCTGGTGTTTGTGTCACCCCTTTGATTTAATATGTTTTATACGATAAAGTCTTTAGCCACGAATAGTTATAACTTAATTTAATTTTCTATTATTTATCCAGACCGCTCCTTTAAAAACGACCCAAACCCTTTTTGGGGTTACTATACTATGGTACGATCGTCGACACTTGCATTGGAAGTTGAGTCTTTGATGACGTCAGCGATCAAAATTGCGCATCTGCCGAGGAGTGGTGTCACATGAATTTATTTTATATATTTGAATGGATAATCAGTACGGGTACCACATAGCTTATTCCTTTTGAAACTTTTAAACCTCAGGGATAACCTACTAACATTCTAACAAGTGGGGAATTAGACAATTCAGGAAATGTGACTGAAATTTCAAGCGGTTCTAAAACCATGCCCATCTGATGGGATGACAGACAAGGCACTAGTATAGAATTTCTTTACGGGTCTTGGAACCAAAAAATTGAAGTATACCCGATCAATTGTGCGTGGACGGTATGCTACACCAACACTATGAAGTAGTATCCCAATTCGTTGATGACATGGTTGAAGCAAACAAGAAAGCTCGAAAGAAACACAAGTAGGACTCACTCGTGGCTCAAATACACGTTTGGTCTAATCGAGTCATGGAGTTGGAAGCACAAGCCATGAAATAGAGCAAACACTTCTCCGTACGAGAATGCAAAAATGGGAAGAATCATGGAGGTTTGGAAAGTGATGAAGCTCTTTCACTCATACAACAAAAAGTTGATGCACAAGACAAAATTCTAAATGATATGAAAGAGAACACTAAAATTCCAAATGAAACAACAACCTCAAACTCTACGACTATTCAGTTGCAAGATGCTCATATCACCCAATTGATGACAATTCATTATACAATGTTCACAAAAAAGTCACCTAACTACTCCATGGCCGACTCCGAGGATGAAGAATATTTGTCCACTTGCATCGTGCAGCAACGTTTACTAAGGCGTTGTTTGGGAGACAACTCAAATCCCCTTATTTTGTTTGATTTGTGTCTTGGTGAAATAATAGTATGCTGGTTATGCAGTATGAAGCATTGAAAGTTTTAGGAAAGACGAATTCTTACAAAAAACAGTATCATTCGGGGGATGAACAAATTGGAAAGCGACCCTGATCTACTCTACTTTTTTTATCAAGGCAACACTAAGATAGAATTTGTAAAATTCAGAGAACTTAAGAAACTATTGGCGAGTCGGCAACTTATTCAGCGATCCTTATCCGCACCACCATTTGGATTTCCAATATTGAATAGGAGTTCTATAAGAATTGGCTAGGTAAGCGACAACTCGTCACGTCACCGAATGGTTGGGATACCAAAACTAACATAGCCAAATTGTACGAGAATTGGATGGTCTTTAGATTCAAAGGTCTAAATTTCTTAAGTTCTTAAGGTTCCGTGACTTTTCATTCTTCAAACTTACACATGCACCTCTATCTTTTACTTTTTTGCGCCTATAATGTATTTTGGTTGATTGATTGATGATTGGATTTGTATTGGATTTCCATCAAGATTCTCGAATACTTCCTAATAAACCCAACACGTTGGTTTCCACACCCTATGTCCCTTTTATTGAATTTTGTTCTCAAATGCAATATCATTGTCTTGTTGATGTGTACTGGATCTGTCAAGTAGTACTAGAATGTTTGTTGCCTAATAACTTCTCAAATAATGCTCATAATGAGTAAGTGTTTGATTCCTAAAAATTGTGCCTTAACATAGATGAAAAGTGTGGGGTGTGCATAATTATTTCTCGGACTAGGCTTAATTTCAATATTGTGTGCCATGATTTTTTTCTAAGGGTCGCACGGTTGAATTTGGGGAGTTGAGTTAAAAATGGGCCTTTTGGGATATTTGGTGAATTGGTTTGAGCTGGACTAACCACTTGGTGATTCACCCTATGTCCCTATCCCACCCTTAATTATTTGTTAATTGAATTGTAGATTCTGTAAATCTTGGCGAGAAGTCTGAAATCGCCGATTGCCTGTGGCGTCTCATCGAGAGGACTCTTATTTTCCGTATGTCTGTACCCTTTCTTTGTTTGAACACTACACTCTACAAATATCCTAAGTGGCTATGCATATTGCTGACTGGTTCAGTGATGTTATTCTGTATTTGAACATACATCCTTCTGTTTGAATATTTTCTAACTTTTTATCCATGTTTGGAGATATGGCTAGACCAAAGGTAGCAGGGACAAACATGCCACCCAGGCACATAAGGGCAGAAAGTATCAAGACGAGCGTAAGGAAGACAAAAAAGTGAGAAAAAGGAAAGAACTTCCAGTAGAAGACCCCCATCGATGTGGAAAAGATGGTTCAAGTAAATATAGTTAATGAAGCCGAGGCTGAAGTAGCCAAAATCGCTAAAACCCAAATGTAGGAGGGTGCAACTTCGAGCACTATAAGCAGATCCCAATTTATGCACCAGGCATAGAGGCCCTGACAGAAGGAGAGACTGTGTAGACAAGATCCCCTCTTTACCTTGCTATCTGTGATTCTCTATATTCACTGTTGAATTTTTATTATTTGTAGTTGAGGACAAATTATTTTTATTTATGGTGGGGTAAGGCCTACCTTGTTTGCAACTATTACTTTTATTTATGTTTTGTGATATTATTTCGGTTTTCAGTTTTACATTATCTTTTATATGCTTTTGGATGTTTCAGCTTATGGTTTGATTTTAATTATAATTGAAAAATAATTTTGACTCTTCCGATCTTTTTTTAAAAAAATTTCAAAACGTTTTGCCACCTCTTGTTTGTACTTGAAATTGGTTGTTCTTAGGCAAATTTAAGTCTTTGTTTCAATCAATACCGATGACTTAGATAGTGCTCACAATTGAATGAACATGAATATATGGATACAATGAGGCCAAAAGAACTCGGATAAATAATATGTGAACTCTTCACATCTCGGTATGATTATCCAATTGTCAAATCAATTTTCATGTAATAACAATTGCGCACAAGCAAAAGTGGATTCTTTTTTGAGTTTAGTGTTGAATGTCTTGTGTGATAATCTCACCTTGAACCATGTTTGACAACACCTAATATTTTCCCCATTGGTCTAGTTGATTAGGTAAGACTTTCTCATGATTTTATCGTAGACATCTTTATAGAGCGTGAGTCAATTTAACATATAACCCTTTTGTAGCCTACCTCGAGAGAGTGTGAACCCCTCTTGAACACCCCTTGAGCGTTACCTTTATTAGGAAGAAACTTGAAGAAACATAACCTCTCTTAACCCTTTACTCATAACTCTCGAGTTGTACTAAGTGGAATAACCAACCTACCCCAAAATCCCAACTTGGGGGGGGGGGGTGGTGAAAAGAGAAGGCAAGTCAAGAAAGTGCAAAAAGGATCCCGTCTACCCATTGTGTTAAGAAAAATGGAACCCTTCCATATAAAAAAAAAGGTGAGAAAAGAAAAAAAAGAAAAAGAATGAAAAAAAAATATGAAATAAATTTGAAAATTACAAAAATAAAAAGGGAGTTTACAACACATCATCGAAAAATGAATAAATGCATGGCTTGTGAGAATTAATGAACTTGATAAAGGAAAACAAAGGAAGTGTTGTGAGCCCCACATTTCATGAAGATCATAGTCATTGATCCAAAATAACCATACTTTTCCACTCAGGCACAATACAAGCCTTAAAAGACCTTTATAATCTTGAGAAAGCTGATATAATTGTTTATAAGAATTTAAGGGAAAACCTATGGGTGAGAGAATTCACTGTGTTCATGTTTGTGAAAGTGAGCATTGTATCTTATTCTTGAACTTTAAATGATTATACACCATTAATGCGAGGATGAAATCATCATTTGTGTAAGGGAATTTGAATACTTTTATTAAGCTTGAACTTACATTTGAGGCAAGTATTGCAAACTTGAGAATCTTTTCTAATGGTGCGTCACAAATTAAATCTTTGGGTACACAATTCATCCTTGCATAAGTTAATTGATTATTATTGTGTATATTCATGATTGAATCTTGTGTAGCATTGTTTGAGACATCATATATGAACTGTTGAACTTGAGTTTTACTTGTGGAAAAGAAAAATTTTAAGTTATGGAAACATCCACCTATAAAATACTCTGGTCTTCTATTTGACATTTATATTTAGTCTTAACTAACATAATGGAAAATTGACATAAACTTCCTTTTAATTAAAGTAAACTCTAGCTCCTCCGAACAAGTAACTATTAGCTACCATCTATCTTGAAATCCGCAAACGATTACTACTCCTTAGCAAATACATAAAGGGGGAAACTCATCACGAATGACATACTTGGTGTATGGCTACAATAAAATAATGTGCCTTATCTTTATATTCCTTTCATAGATTCATGTATCTATGCACGCATTCGTTTAACTCTAGGTACTTTTTCTACTAATCCTTATAATATAATGACTTATATTATCTTATCGGGTAAGAATACTACCCAAGCTGTAAAACACACTTCCACATAAGGGTCTCAACTAAAATAAGGTTCAGAGAAGAGAGTCTAGGGTACATATCTCTTTTGGCTTGAATGCACGATTCACATGATTAAAAGTGCATTGTTTTGAATAAGAACACTTAATATCACTTACTGGCTTCTTTCCTAGCCCCTCTGTCGTCTCATCACATTCTCAAGATTTTTTCTTACTCTAACTCATCCATAAGGATCTATCTTTGCTTTTCAACTATCTTGGGTATGAGGGGTAGTCAAATTAATTTGAAAACGTGAGTTTGAATAATTTCCTTATGACATAATTCTATAACATGATTAAGAGTATGAAGAAAGGGGATCTTTCTTCAATGTCTGCATTCCCTCATTTATTAAAGAGGGGCCCTCGAAACCATAAATTAGCTCATAATTGACACAAATTCATAGACACCCTAGGTCATTTTATTCTTTTTCTCTAATAAAAAATTTGTCATGACCCCAGCCAACAAACTCTGGATGTGGCCGATACTCGAGAAACATTATTTGTCCCCAATCTAACCCTCATCCTGGCAGACTACAAGGGGAAGACTAACTCAAGCATAAAAAGTTTAAAAATAAATAAAATTCATTGAAATAAATTACAAATATTTGGCTCAAAAGAATAATGCAAAATAAATAGCATATTCGACTCTCCATATATAGGCAACTCGAGTCTTTAAAGCATATAATAAAATAAATGACACAGATTTCTCAAACTCTATTTTCTATTTATGCAGCCTCTAAATTACAAATATGGAAGTCGATACAAGAACTATGACATCCTGACAAAACTGAAAAGTAGATGAAATCCCACAGAAGCACGGAGGTTGACCATAGTTACCCAAACTCCACATGATATTAAAGAAACTCCTTTCGATGACCGTAGTTAGTTGTATGTACATCATGGAATGATGAAGGAAAAATGACATTTGTACATTGAATGTTTGAGCATGTACACTAAACATTGAACATAACAAACAAGCTTGAACTTTTAAAAATGAAACTTAGTCACCTAAGTTCCACTCAAATCATCGATACTCCACTCAATGCAAAAAACGAAAACAACGATAAATGTGTAGGTTATATCAGGCATTTTAAATAGTAGATAATGACTCAATGTACTTAAAAATATAATAATATATCTGTTGTATGTAAAAAAAAAAATCTATTTGGAAGATTCTCGAACCGACAACCATAACTATAAGCTATGTGATTAGGCAACGTATAAGCTATGCTTCCAGAACTGTCCTTTACTTTTATGTGGTATAGAACTCCTCAACTAAGTGAACACACTAAGCTATGCTTCAAAGAAATAAGGAAGCATCTATAAAGTATGAACTTTTAAACATGTTGGCATACCCAGTTTATGGGGATGTGAGTTGTTTGAACTCTCCCCTAAATGAGTAATAAATACTTCTCCCATTAATATATATACTCAATATCATAGGTTAAAAGATGTAACTTTTCTTCTGGTTTGAGATAATTACTTAAGCTAGCTCATTAAAGAGGTAATTAGTCTTGAAATACCTTTTGAACTCACAACTCATTAAAAAATATTAGTTTCTCTTTTATTAATATGAATGTGGATGCCTCTAGGAACATATAGTCCCCTTATACTCATACTTGAGAACTCTTTCTCCAAAACATTTCAAAATAAATAATATGATCATTGATTACTCGAGAAGTCATACAGGAAAAAAATTCATGGTATAGAAGCCATACTGCTTAAACATTAATGACATACTCAATTATCACACTAATCATGTTTTAGAAGTCTCTCTCATTGATCATCTTTACTTCCTCAAAACTCAATTTAAACTCAAGTGTTATCTTTAAAAGTCTTACGAAAAATTATTATTCATTTTATTAGGTTCATGCAGAATTATGGACAGAAACAACTCAAATAACGGATCTTAATAGCAATACGAAAACTCATTACTCAGAAATCAAGAACCCAAGAACTCAAGGACACTTGTCATCTCAAGAATATTGAATTGATAGGGTTCATGTTGAAATATAGACATGAATGAATCATCTCAAGAATCATAATGCATAACATATATATTTTCAATATTTAGGAGTAGAATTTTAAAAATAATCAAGAACTCAAAAGCAACTTATCGAAAGAATACAAAAATCTAAGAATAGAATCCTAGATTACTCTTTTACTGATTTGAAAGTAGACATAGAGTGTAAGGACAAACTATTCCTACACTATGATAATCTGACATAGCCAAAAGAACAAGGTTCTTGAAGAATCTTGAAGTACTTGATTAGAAGCCTTGAAACCCTAGCTTGCAGGTAAACAATCAACAAAACCTTTCTTGAGATTCTTTTATTAGTTTTTTGAAATTTATATGACCATGAACTATGATTTCAATTAGTGACTCATAATTTTATGGAGGAAATTGAGTTGGAAGAGTGCAATTATTGGAGAAAGACGTACCTTTAAGAGAATCTTGAAAAAGATTAAACTACTCTTGAAGTTAGTCTTCTAGCTTGATTTTTCTTTAGGATTTTGTCTAATGATTTTTGAGATAATAGAATGATGGTTTAAGCGATAAAATATTATTGTTTTGGGTCTTTAATTAGTCAAAAAAATTTGTTCAGGGTTTTGAGGTAAAAAGACAAAAACGTCCCTGTTCAATGTTTTCTCATCGGTTAATTCGTCACAACATTGTGTGAGGTAACCAAAATGCATAAAGTTTTACATAAACCTTAGATTTTTGAGAAATTTTTAGCATTATAAAGACTGTTCAAATATTTAAAAAACTAGGTAATTGATCCGCGCTTTGCGCATGTATAAGTAATCTGTCTAACCTTTGCAACAAGTTTACTTATATTCGACTGTTATAAGAAAAAAAGAGTAAATTTTGGTGAGATTGTACTATGTTGCTTTAACCCTAAACCACATTGTTTTGATTAGTTTAAGCCTAGAAACCTACCTACAACTTACCTTAGTCAAATCAGTTTTCCAAAACATAGAAAGTTAGAAACATAAGCGGATAAAGAAGTGAAGAGCCCTAGCTCAACAATGCAACAAGTTTCCTTTAGATCCAGCCCCGAAATCAAAGGATCTTTGTGTATTTCATCACAAGGTACGTGATATTTCACTAGTAGATTACTTTCGCTCATTAGGTCCATAGAATTCTTTCCAATTCCTTATTCATGAATAATAACTAGACCTAGGGTTTTTAGAATTTCAGCAACTCATCATGAATTGGTATTTAAGTGTTCAAAAACAAATTATCATGTTATTACTTGGTTTTTTATTGAAAGAATTCAAAACCCTAGTTATGTAGTTCTTTAACTACACATGCTACGACAAATATGCTAGTTATTTTAAATAAATATGCATCAATTTTGAATGTGTCATTATCAGTATATAAATGTTGCATGTAATTTTTGAGATATCCAGTATATTACACAATTTAATCATAATATGTTGATCACGTAATCTATTATGAGTAGTAAAATATTGAGTTTGACTAGGGTAAGTCACACATATAGTCCACAAACTATGAGCCAAGTATGTTGTAAGACCAGTTTTGGGTGTTATTTAGTTATCACACATATCATGCCTTTATACCTATGGAAGGGTATATTGGGTCCTCTCGATGGGGCGTATACATCGGGCTCCCCTTTTAGCTCATGTGGTTTGATTGTCGATTATTCATAGCTCCTAGAGTTCAATCAGATTCAATTTCGTAGACCGCATTTACAATATAGTAAATATTTAGTCTCTACATGTTATAAATTCAATCATTGTATTTAGTTAGCTCAATATTCAATTTCTATATCACGTTAAGATCCCATACTTGATTTATTTCATGTTCAATTATGTAATTGTTTAGTTTTACTTTTTCCTACGTGCTTAGTATGTTTCAAGTACAGACGCATACTCTGTTCTACATCTTCTTGTTAAGTAGATTCAGGTTCTGAGCTTTAAGTTTATGCATAGATTGATTGCCGATATTCAGGTCAACAATATTAGTGCTCAGTCCTCATTCTTCGATGAAGAGTGACATAATTATGTTTCTTTACTTTAAGTCCTAGTTTCTAGCTAAGGCATGTGCCAACACTTCTAGTTAGTCTAGAGGCTTATTTCAGACATTGTTAGGTTCAGCTTTAGAGTTAGAATTTGACTTTTTAGTTGTTTTTTAAACTCTCAATTTTAAACTATTCAGATAGTACACGGGTATTCCCCATCATTTAAAATTATTCATATGATTTAGTTTTCGCACATTATTTATTGAAACAGTTTTCTTTAGTATGTTCATGATATACCACCTGGTTTAGATTTGGTCACTCATGATCCTTGGTCCCGTGTGTGCGTCGGGGGGTAGCTTCGGGCTTGAAAACATCATTGTGTTTTTCTCTCTCTATGTTTATCTTTCCGCTAGTGTAATTTCGTATTTGAGGGAGTTTTAAAGTTCAGTTGAGGTGAGTACATTTTCTATGGCATTTCAAAGTATGTATCTTATTCTTGTTGCTTTTGGATAGGACCAAGAATCAATATAATGTATTTCTAAGTCTATAATGTAGTTACTCCTTGACTTGGAATTTCAAAGGAAGACAACTCCCATTTAACATTATTTCTTGTGTTTTATTTCTCATGTTTTCCATTATAACTAGAGAATGATTTATATAGTTATTTTGGTCAACATATTTCAGAGTTTGATGTTTTCCATAATTATACGAGATAAATATTTATTAAGTTATATTTTTGTATCATTTGAATGTGAGTTTAACCTTATCAAATGCTTAGGTGCACCTATCCTATTAAATAAATGAATAATTTTTTATTTATACTCCTATCATGGCATATAAATTTAGGTCGTGACGACAACTTTCGATATTGGTAGTCAAACTTTAAAGACATGTTTTATGTTTGGTGTTGACAAATCAAATTATCTCTCTTTATATATATATATATATATATATATATATATATATATATATATATATATATATATATATAAGATTATTCATATGATTTAGTTGTCGCACATTATTTATTGAATCAATTTTCTTTACTATGTTCATGATATACCACCTGGTTTAGCTTTGGTCACTCATGATCCTAGGTCTCGTGTGTGCGTCGGGGGGTAGCTTCGGGGCTTGAAAACATCATTGTGTTTTTCTTTCTCTATGTTTATCTTTCCGCTAGTGTAATTTCATATTTGAGGGAGTTTTAAAGTTCAGTTGAGGTGAGTTTATTTTCTGTGGCATTTCAAAGTATGTATCTTATTCTTGTTGCTTTTGGATAGGACCAAGAATCAATATAATGTATTTCTAAGTCCATAATGTAGTTACTCCTTGACTTGGAATTTCAAAGGAATACAACTCCCATTTAACATTATTGCTTGTGTTTTATTTCTCATGTTTTCCATTATAACTAGAGAATGATTTATGCAGTTATTTTGGTCAACATATTTCAGAGTTTGATGTTTTCCATAATTATACGAGATAAATATTTATTAGGTTATATTTTTGTATCATTTGAATGTGAGTTTAACCTTATCAAATACTTAGGTGCGCCTATCCTACTAAATAAATGAATAATTTTTTATTTATACTCCTATCATGGCCTATGAATTTAGGTCGTGACGACAACTTTCGGGTATTGGTAGTCAAACTATAAAGATATGTTTTATGTTTGGTGTTGACAAATCAAATATATATGTATATATATATATATATATGTGTGTGTGTGTGTGTGTGTGTGTGTATATGTATATACATATATATGTGTATATATATATATATATATATATATATATATATATATAAATATATAAATATATACATACATACATACATATTGAGTAAGGTCGCAACTTGGTTCCCTTTTTACTTTTTTAACTAATTATTATAATGAAAACTAGATATGAGTGCCCGTGCAAGTTCGGGCTATATGAGTTTTGTTTTCACTAATTAGATTTTTGCATCCAAACAACATTGAATAGAAACTTTCAGCATGGGTAAACTTAATTAATAAATCATCTCATCTTAAAATCTCGCAATTAGAATGTAAAATTATAGTCTCCTTTAAAAGAACAGAGAGTTTTAGAGGGGTATTAATGGATTTTTCTAACACGTAGACTTTCATTTATCCAGAGTTTGGACATACCATCCCTTAAATGTGTTGATTTTTTTTAGTGTGAAGTGTAATCTTAGAGGTGTATGCAAACTTATTTTAAAATAAAGTTGATCATACATAGTTTATGCACAACTCTACTCGTTGTTGGAAACTAAAGAAAAATGACAACATTTTTGTATATCAAAATGAAAAATATTGAACTTTGAATATGCACTAATACATTATGCGTGCACAAGTTCTTCATATTACAATCACGATGAAAAAATACAATGTGTTTCTGAAGACGAATATATAGAGATTGATTGAATCACAACTACTATATCTAAAGGTAGCTAATAAATAGTAAATGAGGTAACAACAAAAAGAACACCATAAATTAACGAGGTTCGACAAACATTTGTTTTCTTTTGCTTACTCCTCGGACACAACCAACCAATATTTATTTCACTCCAAAAGAGTACAAGTGAAATACTACAAGAGAGAAAGAAGAACAAATATCTTAGGAGATGAGAAGGCAAGTTAGAGGTGTGTTGAAAATGAATTAGGAGCTACCTATTTATAGGAGTGAATTCTTCCTATTGATGTCATCCATGACATCACAATATGTCAAAATGTCAACATTTACCTTGTGAAATCAATTTATGGTCACCTAAATTTCACCTACAAAAGGTGCTATCTTGACTTCTCTACCAATGAAGAATTATCCTCCTAACTACCATATCTTCTCATTAATTCATATTTGAATCTTTTCAAATTTAACAAATCTCCACCTTGGTAAGATTCTCCATTTTCAACTTTCTCACAACAATAATTTTGATTGTGTCTTCAACCCTAATCTTCAACGTTCAACAATGTTGATCAAGTTCAAACAATGTTGAAACTTCACCGTAGTCACAACTTTTGTCAACATATCAGCTGCATTTTCCGTATTATGAATTTTCTGCATTATGACTCCACCATCTTGTAATATTTCTCGTATGAAATGATATCGGACGTCAATGTGCTTTGTCCTTTCATGATAAAGTTGGTTCTTTGCTAATTGAATAGCACTCTGACTATCACAAAATATTATGATTTCTTCTTGTCCAATACCATGCTCTCTAAGCAATCCTTGAGACCAAATTGCTTCCTTCGCAGCCTCTGTAATTACCATGTACTCTTCCTCAGTGGTAGACAAAGCAATTGTTGAGTGCAAAGAAGACTTCCAACTAACTGGTGCATTTGCAATAGTGAAAACATAACTAGTAGTTGATCTTCGTTTGTCCAAATCACCTGCATAATGTGAGTCACAATATCATACAAGATATTGACTATCTTTCTGCTCGAAAACCAAACTAACATCTATAGTTTTATGAATATACTGTTGAATCCATTTTACATCCCGCCAATGATCCTTTCAAGGAATGTGCATGTACCTGCTTACAAGTCCAACAACGTGTGAAATATCTGGCCTTGTGCAAACCATTGCATACATCAAGCTGCCAATCGCATTAGCGTATGGTACTCTTGACATATATTCTCGTTCAGCTTCATTATTAGGTGACGTAGCATCACTATGCTTAAAATGAGGAGCAAGCGGAGTCCTAACCGGCTTTGTTTTTTTATTCATACCGAATCGCTTTTGTAATCTCTTCAAATATTCCTTTTGAGATAAATAGAGTTTCTTTGAATGTCTATCTCTTTTTATCTCCATGCCAAGAATCTTCTTTGCCTCACCCAAATCCTTCATCTCAAACTCCTTTCTTAGTTGAATCTTTAGCTTCTCAATTTCCTCTTGACTCTTAGAAGGTATCAACATATCATTATCATATAGGAGAAGGTATATAAAGGAATTATCTTCAAGCTTGCACAAATACACAATATGATAGTATTTGCTTCTTATGGACCTTTGCTGCAACGTAAACTTGTCAAATCGTTTGTACCATTGTTTAGAAGATTGTTTCAATCCGTACAATGATTTTTCAAGTTTGCACACCATATTTTATTTTCCATCAACTTTGAATCCTTCTAGCTGAGTCATGTAGATTTTCTCTTCCAAGTCTCCATGTAAAAATGTAGTTTTTACATCCAACTGAACTAGTTCGAAATTTAAGTGTGCTACCAAAGCCAACAAAACTCTAATGGAGGAGTATTTCACAACTGGAGAAAACACCTAATTATATTCAATTCCCTCCTTTTGAGCATATCCTTTGGCCACCAATCATGCTTTGTAGCAAACATCTTCTTGGTTAGGAAATCCTTCTTTCTTTGCAAATACCCATTTGCAGCCAATTGCTTTCTTGCCCTCTGGAAGATTGACCAATCTCCATGTATGATTCTGATGAAGGGAACTACATTTCTTCATCCATGGAAATACTCCACTTATCTTCTTCTGAACTATGGACTGCGTCTTTATAAGTGGTAGGAATGTCATGCAATTGAGTCCGCACAAGCCACCATATCTATGAGTCAAGCAGGTTTTCTTATTGTCCTTTTTGGCTTGCCGGTTGCTATTGATTCAAGTTGTGGTTGAGGTTCTTGATATGGAACCTCCTCTTCGACTGGATCTCCTTCAAGAGGAAAATCTTTTGTTATTTCCTCGTTTGACCCCTGAGTTGGGAAACTTATCTTTCCCAGACTCCACCTGCTTTAAAGCACCATCAATTAGTTTGACTTCTTCAACTGTTACCTTATTTGTGAAGGTAGATTCATCAAAGGTAACATCCCTGCTGAAAATGACTTTTCTTGTCTTTGGACACCATAAACAGTATCGTTTGATTCCAGAAGTAATTCCCATAAATAAAGCTTTCTTTACTCTTGGGTCAAATTATGACTCTCTTACATGATAATATGCAATTGAGCCAAATACATATAAAGAACCATAATCTTCAGCAGGTTTTCATACCATTTTTCAAATCGTTTATTCCCACCAATAGTTGCAGATGGTAGACGATTAATAAGGTGGCACGCATATGTTATTGCCTCTGCCCAAAATTCTTTGCCCAAACCAGCATTGGACAACATACACCGAACTTTCTCCAGCAAAGTGCGGTTTATGCGTTTTTCCACTCCATTCTGTTGTGGTGTATTTTTTATGGTGAAATGTCTAAAGATGCAATTTTCCTCACAAATTTTCTGAAAAAACATCATTTTTGTATTCGCCACCATTGTCTGTGCTAAAACACTTGATCTTTCTGCCACTTTATGTTTCTATCATCGCCTTCCATTTGAGAAAAATTCCCAATACTTCATCTTTTGTTTTCACCTTATACACCCACAATCTTCGAGAAAAGTCATCAACAAAGGTTACAAAATAGTGCTTCCCACCTAATGAAGGTGTTTTGGAAGCACCCCAAATATCCGAATGAACATAATCAAAAATACCTTTAGTGTTATGGATACATGTTCCAAATTTAACCCTTGTTTTCTTTCCCTTGATACAATGCTCACAAAAACTCCAAGTTCCAAGTTTTTACTCCTTTTAGCAATCCTTGATCTGATAAAGTTTTCAAGGATTTCCCTCCAGCATGTCTCAAGCGCATATGCCACAGCTTTGTCATTTCTGCCTCGTTCTCGTCATTGGATGTTGTTGTAGCTGTCCCAATAACTGTAATACCTTGATATTGACACATGTTATTATTTCTTTGAATTTCCTTCATTACCACCAGTGCACCAGAGCATATTCTCATCACGTCATTATCTACAATGAGTTTGAACCCCTTTGATTCTAGGGCTCCTACAAAAATGAGATTTTTCTTCAAATCTGGTCCATATCGAACATCTGTAAATGTTCTACTTAATCCATAATGGTTCCTTAATCGGATTGAACCAACACGATATGCGGTAAGAGGATTTTTTTTGCAGTGTGAAAAACACCACATTCTCGTTCTTGTAAATAAATAAAACAGTCCCGATTGGGACACATATGATAACTACAAGCTGAATCCATCAACCATACATCAGATGATTTGGATGGATCTGTTGTAACTAGTGAGTAATCGGAATCATCACAATCAGCCACATTTGAATCCATGACAACCTTCTCATAATTTTGTTTGGCTTTGCTATTCAACCTTGGGAAATCTTTCTTCCAATGACCTTTTTCTCGGCAAAAGGCAAATTCATCTTTTCTGAGTCTCGATCTTGACTTGGATCTCCCTTTCATCGTTCTCATATGATTTTGAGAACAACCTCTCGCAACTAGTGCTTCTGCTTCTCCGGCTTTTTGTTTTTCTCTCTTTCTTTGTTCAAAACTGTATAAGGCAGAACAAACTTCTTTGAGAGATACTTCATCATTCCCATGCAGTAGAGTCGTTTCAAGATTCTCAAACTCATGGCGAAGTGAACTTTACAACATTAAGGCCATATCTTCATCCGTAAAATTCACGTCCATATTTCACAAATTTGTCGCCAACTTATTAAAGCTGGTGATATGATCATTCATTGTGCTACTGGGAACATAAGTGAAGCGTAACAATCTTCTTTTCATGTAAAGTTTATTTTGACTATTTTTCTTCCAGAATTTCTCCTCCAATGAATTTCATAATTTATTTGAAGATGTTTCCTTCGTGTATGGATGCTTTTGTTCTCTTGCAAGGTAAGATCGAATGGTACCGCAAGCAACACGGTTGATAATCTTCCAATCTTCTTCTACAAAAGGGACATTGATAGAAATTTGCTTCAACATTGTTATAAAACACCGATATTTGCCATCCTCAGTCTTTTTCACTAATCTTTGAGGAAATGGGGGTGGTGGCCTAGGCATGGGAGTTACCATTTTAGGCACTTCAGCATCTTCTGCAATGTTAACATTTACCACTTTATCAGTGTCTTTTGTCACCTCATTCTCATTAGATGGCATAGGTGGGTCAATGGTTTGCTTGCCACTGCGAGTAGTAATTGCCATACAATGTCCATCATTTTTTGGATTTTGGACAGTGTTTCTAGGAAGAGTGCTCGGTTGCCGTGTGTTCACAGTTGCAGATAATTGGGCCAATTGTAACTCAAGTTGCTTAATCGATATTGCATGTGTATCAACTTTTTTCCCAATACCCGCTAAATCATTCCTCAACTCTTTATTGTGCTCATCACTAGCATCGAACCTCCTCGTCATTTTATGCAACATATCCTCAACTCGCGACATAGTACCTCCACCATCCCTAGGAGTAACTTCACGATTTTGAGGAGGAACATAGGGTCCATTCCTGTAGTTTCTATTACCATAGTTACCCCTGTTGAAGTTGTTGTCGCGATTGTAGTTTCCATCTCGGACATAATGACCCTCACGATTGTAGTTACCATAGTTCCGACCTTGGTTCCCTTGACCTTGGCTCCAATTCTCCTGATTAGAGCCTTGGGCACTTGATCGGAAACCCCCCATCTGTTCATTTACTACATAGGAATCCTCCTCATAATAACACTTATCGATTCGAGGTGGTGGTTTAGCCAAGTAGTTGACTGCATTAATCTTTTCTGCACCCCCAGTGACATGTTTTAGTACCAACCCAAGCTCTGTTCTCATCTGAGCCATTTCTTCGTGAATATCATCTGTGGCTGGGTTGTGAGTAGACTGCACTGCAAAGGTGTTTCTCCCTGTATCGGACTTCCTAGTACTCCAAGCTTTGTTGTTATGGGAGATTTTCTCTAATTTCTCAGCGATCTCAGCATAAGGGCATTCTCCATAAGATCCACCTGCTATAGTGTCCAACACCGCTTTATTGTTATCATCCTGTCCCCGATAGAAGTATTCCTTCAGTGACTCATCATCAATACGGTGATTTGGAACACTTCTCAAGAATGAGGTGAATCTATCCCAAGAACTACTAACTGATTCTCCTGGTAGTGCCACAAAGTTATTCACCCTGTCTTTGTGGTTTAATTTCTTGGAGACCGGATAGTAGCGTGCTAAGAAGACATCCCGTAGTTGGTTCCAAGTGAAGATGGAGTTGTATGGGAGCTCAGTAAACCACATAACAGCCTCTCCCGTCATTGAGACAGGAAACACTCTGAGACCTATTACATCTAGATCCAAATCAGGCCTCCCCACACAACTTTTACACATTGCCCTTACCTTAGCTATATGGGCATGTGGATTCTCAAAAGGTAGCCCTTAACACAAACCTCTGGGAGTGAGCATTTGCATCAGGCTACTAGTCACCAAAAAAGTGTGGCCTGTAGGTAGAGGGGGCAAGACAAGTGGCCCATACGAGTCTGCGATGTTATCATACCCTCTGTAGTATGCTTGGGGCCGTGGAACGTGATTTTGTCCCCTCTGTTGATGTTCACCCGGAGCGTCGGGTAACATCTGACCATGAACATCCACTGGATTTGGGATGTTCTGGTTTGGATCCTCATCATTTATTCCCAAGTTTCGATTCATTTTGCGCAGTGTACGCTCTAGCTCGTGATCGTAGGGAAACAAGGGTTCTCTTCCTCTCCGTGTATTTGGCATACAAGGAGGATAGTTCTGAAAGGAAATCAAAAACAATAAAACAAAGTAAAATCAAGAAAATATCAACTAAACTTTAGTAATAAGTTCAAGTTAATCTAAAATCTAAATTCCCCGTCAACGGCGCCAAAATTTGATACGCTCAAACTTACTTCTCAAATGAGAAGTAAAGCGGTCGCGTCAAGTAAATAACCCAACTAGTGAGGTTGGGATCGTTCCCACGAGGAAAATAGTCTAGACTTAACTTCAACTTGTTATTACTATTGTTCGGTTGATGACTTCGTTAGAAAGTAAAAGAATAAAAAGGGGGGTTTGTATTTCCTAATAAGTAAAAATAACTAACGAACTTGACAGAGAAACTTAACATCTTTTAATTTTTGGTTTTAATCAATTAATCAAAGTAACTAGGGTTTACGTGTTCCCCACAGGTTCATAACTTGATAATTCTAACTATAACAATTCTTTCCTAGTATCTTGCATGCAAAGTGATAAGTTATGTCTTTCAAAATCCTTGGTCCGGCATCTAGAAAATCTCACTCCGCACCTTGGTCCGGCTACGTGGGTTGCTTTCCTAACCCTTATCCTTACCTCATATTAAGCATCGTATTCGATATTTGACTAAGTTATTACCTCGTACCAATCAATACTAGCCTATTAGATAGTATACACTAAATCTATGTTAATAATTCTTTTCCTATTATCTACCTCCTTGGTCCGGCAAGTAGCATTAAGGCGAGTTCTAACGTTGATCATCCGTTAAAAAGACTTCTAAGCGAAAGAATTATTAATACATGCAAGACACTATTCTAGAATTGTTATTTTAGCTACGGTTTATCTCATTATTTGCCTATGGTACCCACAACCCTAGTTATGGAGTTTAGTTACTCATAGCCATAAACACAATATTCAAATATGTTAAACAAGAATTCATGTACTTACTTCTATGAGAAAGAATAAAGTCTGAAAATTTGCTTGTTTAATCACCAAAAATCCATTGTAAGAATCTCTCAAAATCAAACACTAAAACACAAAGTCTAATAATATGATGTTTAATCTCACAGAGTCTAACCTCAAAAACTAGGTTTTTCGAACTATTAATAAAAAAATAAAAAACTAATTAAACAAGGATTCTAATTACTAGAAATCTGCCAAAACGCGGCTGGGTTGACGGACCACGCGACGGACCGTTGTGGTCATGACGGACCGTCGTGGTCATGACGGACTGTCGTGGACTCAGTCGTCCCATATTTGGTGCAATTTCTTCTGCTGCTTTCTTCATTCCCCTCGACGGCAAGTGTGACGGACCGTCATAGGCACAACGGTACGTCGAGGGTCTCGTTTCAAAACACTTCAACTCTTGAAATCTGGGTACTGGGATAACTTCTCTGATCTTCACGACGAACCTGCAGGACGGACCGTCATAGCCATGACGGACCGTCAGAAGCTTCGTAATCCCACACTTGGTCAGACTTCCCCATCTTCCTTCAGCAGCTTCTCTATGCTGCCACCTACGGACCCTCACAGGCACGACGGACCGTCATAAGCTCCGTAGGTGGTCTCTTCTGCATTTTTCGCTCAAAATCTCCGCATTCAGCTTTGGACAGATTTCCTGCAAAACAAAGAGAAACTTATATCAAAATTAGCACAAAAAAGGCTTTCGGTCACACTAAACTTAAGGAAAAAGTATTAATTATACCGTGAAACAACGGTATATCAGTATCCCTATAGGCCTTTTTACAGTTTGATTGGCCATTAGTAGCCGCATCATAGTGAGTTTTGGATCACCCAAAACCAACTTCTTGTGAATCGAGAGGGGCATGAGATTAATGCTTGCCCCCAGATCAGATAATGCTTTCGCAAAATGTAATGACCCGACTATACAAGGAATAGTGAACGCACCTGGATATTCTTTCTTTTGTACTAGAGAACTTGTATCAATAGCACTACAATGTTGCATTCTATCATCATCCTCAAAAGTAACCGATCTTTTCTTTGTTACCGGATCTTTCATAAACTTGGCAGTTCTAAACCTTCTACCGAAGGGACATTGATAGATAGTTGCTTCAAAATTGTTATAAAACATTGATATTTACCATCCTCGATCTTTTTCACTAATATTCGAGGAAAGGTGGGGGTCTAGGCATGGGATTTACCTTTGTAGGCACTTCAACATCTTTTCCAGTGTTATCTTCTACTTCACCACTAACCTCTACCACTTTATCATTATATTTTATAACCTTTTCCTCATTAGACGGCATAGGTGGGTTAATGGTTTGCTTACCACCCCAAGTAGTGATTGCCATACGATGTCCATCATTTTTTGAATTTTGGACAGTGTTGCTAGGAAGAGTTTCGGTTGCCGTGTGTTCACGGTAGCATATAATTGGGCCATTTGAAACTCATGCTGCTTAATCGATATTGCATGTGTATGGACTTTCTACCCAATACCCGCTTAATCACTCCTTAACTCTTTAATGTGCTCATCACTAGCATCTAACCTCCTCATCTTTTTGTGCAACATATCCTAACTCGCGCCATACTATCTGCACCGTCCATACTTTCTGTTAGCATAGTTACCCCTGTTGAAGTTGTTGTCGTGGTTGTAGTTTCCTTCTTGGACATAATGACCCTGACGGTTATAGTTACCATAGATCCGACCTTCGTATCCTTGACCTTGGCGTCAATTCTCCTGATTTAAGCCTTGGGCACCCAGTCGGAAACCCCCCGTCTGCTCATTTACCGCATAGGAATTCTCCACATCATAGCATTCATCATTTGGTGGCGGTGGTTTAGACAAGTAGTTAACTGCATTTATCTTTTCTGCACCCCAGTGACATGTTTTAATACCAACCCAAGCTCAGTTCTCATCTTATCCATCTCTTCACGCATCTCATCTATGGCTGGGTTGTGAGTGGCTTGCACTGCGAAGGTATTTCTTCCAGTATCTTACTTCCTAGTACTCCAAGCTTTGTTATTCCGGCATATTTTCTCTAACTTTTCAGCAATCTCGGAATAAGGCCACTCCCCATAAGAACCACCTACTATAGTATCAAATACCCCTTTATTATTATCATCCTGTCCCCTATAGAAGTATTCCTTAAGTGACTCATCATCTATGCAGTGATTGGGGACGCTTCTTAAAAATTTGGTGAACTTGTCCCAACAACTACTAACTGACTCTCCTGGTAGTGCCACAAAGTTGTTCACTCTCTCATTGTGGTTTAGTTTTTTGGAGACCGGGTTGTAACCTGCTAAGAAAACGTCCCTTAGTTAGTTCCAAGTGAAAATTGAATTATAAGGAAGCTTAGTGAACGAAATAGCAGCCTCTCCTTTAAGTGGGAGAGGAAATACTCTTAGCCTTATTACATCCAAATCTAAGTCAGGCCTCTCCCTACACAACTTTTACTTACTGCCCTTACCTTAGCTATATGGGCATGTGGATCTTCAGAAAGGTAGCCCTGAAAACAAACCTCTGGAAGTGAGCATTTGCATAAGACTACTAGTTACAAAAAAGGTGTGGCCTTGTGGTAAAGGGGGCAAGACAAGTGGTCCATCACAGTCTGCTATATTATCATAGCCTCTGTAGTATTCTTGAGGACGTGGAGCAGGATTTTGTCCCCTTTGTTGATTTTCACCCGGATCATCGCGTTATAACTGACCATGAACATCAACCGGAGCTGGAATGTTCCGGTTTGGATCATAATCGTTAATACCCAAGTTTTGATTCATGTTGCTTAGTGTACGCTCTAATTCGTGATCGTAGGGAAATAAGGGTTATCTTCCTCTCCGTTTATTTGACATACAAGAAAGATAGTTCTGCAAGAATAAAAAATAATAGAAAAGTAAAATCAAGAAAATATTGACTAAACATTAGTAATAAGTTTAAGTTAATCTAAAAACTACTTTTTCCGACAGCGGCGCAAAAATTTGATACGCTCAAACTCACTTCTCAAATAGGAAGTAAAGCGGTCTTATCAAGTAAAGAACCCAACTAATGAGGTTGGGATCGTTCTCACGAGGAAAATAGTTCAGTCTTAAATTTAATTTATTATTACTATTTTTAGTCAATTATTTCCATAGAAAACAAAAGACAATAAAAGGGGGAGGGGGGTTATTTATAAATGAATGAAAATAACTAACTAAATTAAAGTAAACAACTAATAGATTCAAATATTGGAGTTTAATCAATTAATAATATTAACTAGGGTTTAAGTGTTCCCCATAGGTTCCAAATTTGATAATTCAAACTATAACAATTCTTTCCTAGTAACATGCATGCAAAGTGATAGTTATGTATTTCTAAATCCTTGGTCCGGCATCTAGCAAATTTCACTCCGCACCTTGGTCCGGCTACGTGTGTTGATAACTAACCCTTACCTTTACCTCATATTAAGCATTGTATTCAATATTTGACTAAGTAATTACCTCGTACCAATCAATACTAGTCTATTAGATAGTATACACTAAATGTATTTTGATAATTCTTTTCCTATTATCTACCTCCTTGGTCCAGCAAGTGTCATTAAGGCGAATTCTAACATCGGCCATCCATTAAAAAGTGTTCTAAGCGAAAGAATTATCAATACATGCAAGACACTATTCTAGAATTGTTACTTTAGTTAGATTTTACCTCATTATTCACCCATGGTTCCCACAACCCTAGTTATGGAGTTTAGTTACCCATAGTCATAATCACAATATTCATATATGTAATATAAGAATTCATGCACTTATTTCAATGAGCAAGAATAAAATCCAGAAGTTCACTTGATTAATCGACAAACGCACCAACAATGAATTCCAGATAAAGTGTATCAATTACTGAAATTAATCGCAGACTAAAGATTCTCTAAGATAATAACAATCACAAATACTAACAAAGAGTCTGACATAAGAGAATCTAACTAACAAAGAGTCTAACCCCAAAAACTAGGTTTTTCCAACTAATTATAGAAATCAAAAACCTAATAAAATAAGGACTCTAATTGCTGAAAATCTGCAAAAACGCGTCTGAATCGACGGACCTCGTGATGGGCCATCGTGGTCACGACGAGTCGTCATGGCCTCCGTCATCCTATACTTTACAAATCCTTCTGCTGCTTTCTTTATTACCCTCACCGAACAGGTATGACGGACTGTTCAAAGCACGAAGGCCCGTCGAGGGTCTCCGTTTCATAACACTCAAACTTCCTGGAGTTTGGGTACTCAGACTACTTTATGATCATAACGATGAACCAGCAGGACGGACCATCGTGTGTATGCCAGTTTGTCATGAACTTTGTAATCCCACACTTAGGTTAGACTTCCCAATCTTCCTTCAGCAGGTTCACTACGATGCCACTTACGGACCGTCACAAGCTCAACGGACCGTCACAAGCTCGACGGACCGTCACAAGCTCCGTAGGTGGTAAGTTTTCAGCATTTCTTGCTCAAAAACTTCAGCGTTCATCTTTAGACAGATTTCCTGTAAATAAAGAGAAACTTACATAAAAACCAATACAATAAGGCTTCTGGAGACACAATAAACTTAAGTAAAAAGCATTAAGAATACCGTGAAACCACGGTATATTAATATATAGGGGGCACTCGATAATTTTATTGCACAGTTGCATAGTCGGGAGCGACATTTTTGTAGTGATGAGCAGGAGTTTGGTATGTTGGAGGGGTTGTTTTGTAGATGCAATGTGGAATATGATAAACGGAAGGGGGAGAATTTTGGTAATTGGGAGGAGGGGCATTTTGGTAATTGGGAGGAGGAGTATTCTGATAGTCGGATTTTATGTAACAAGCCTATTATGGACTTTTTAAAGGTCAAGAACAACCTTGGTATGATAATGATCTTCTCGAGGTCTTCTTCCCCTCTGAAGAAACAACTCTGACATCTTCTCTTTTTTTTTATTACAAACTCGAGGACCCGAGAGATGCAGCAACAGAAGCAATCTTCTCGATTTTCAACCCATCTTCGATCATTTCACCCTACCTTGACTATCTGGGCATATTTTGCTCCAACGAGCAGCATTATTCTTCCATAATACTCGGATTCCTAAACTCGCACAAATACCTCAACAATTTCTTTTTCAGACATGGGATGCCAAACTCAGGCTACCTCCTTTCACCATATGTACGAAAACTCTTTGTAGCTTTCGTTGGAATTATACTTCATCTTTCGTAAGGAATAACAGTCAGGGAAAATCTCTACATTGTAAGCAATTAGATCAATGAAACCTTTAACCAAGGCATTCTAGCTGGGCCACTGCCTGGTCACATGAGATGTAAATCATTCCAAAGCTTTTCTGCTCAAACTTCGGCTAAAAATTCATATCAATACAACTTCATCTCTCTCAACTCCCACGAGTTGCTCACAGTTGGCCCTTAGATGTGCTAAGGGGTTCCCTATTCCTCAAAATATGTCAAATTTTTGACACTTTGAACCTCTCTAGGAGGTACAAATTCAAATGAATGCATAAGTCCTCATAGTTCAACCCGGCGACCTCAGGGAGGCATTGTATCGCCTTTATTGCCCTTTATATCTCCTCTTTTACGTCCACCTTAGAAACTTCTTCATTTAACCTCCACTCTCTTTCCTGCTCCTCATAATGGTCGAGCTCAGAAAAATTCAAATCCTTCCCATTGGGGAGGGATTTTGGAAAGTAGTTTTTTTGGGTAGGGGTGGAGCGACGGAAGGACTTGGGGAATTTTGAGTGGTTTGGTAGTTTTGAGGGTTTCTATGGGTGTTAGTATGTTGATTTTGCTGATTGAGGGATGTTTGGGGATGGAATGCATTTTGCTTTTGTGGAGGTGGAGAGATTTAATGATTAGCATTCTTGAGGGGGAGGTGGTATTTGAAGATTGGGGTTTTGAGGAGGTGGTGGAGTTTTCTAGGAGGCTGAGGCATACTGAGGATTTTGTGTTGTTAAATCGATAAATGGGGGATTTTGAGCAGGAGTAGATGGTAGGCTCTGAGCCAATTCCATGTTAAAAAGGGAAAGTACACCGTAGTCCTCCAATCAGTCGAAGCATTGACAATAAAACCCGATGGAGGAGGATCTTGTCTCCTTTGCATTTACAACCTCATCTCGACAATCTGCTGCATTAGCTGCATAATTAGTTCATTGTAGTCCTCTATGGTGGGTTGAGCCACCACTATATCAGTAAGACTAATTTCTTCGTTGTTGTCCCCCATTACTACATTTTCCTCATCTGAACTTTGGCTAGAAAAGGAATCTACAGGCCCTTTAGATCTAGTGAAGCAGGTATGATCATCAGTTTAATCGATACAGACCTGTTCCTAAGTACCCGTGGAGGAAAAATACTCAAAGGCAAATTTGTTAATTTGAGTTCGAAATACATTATACAAGATATCACAAATAGAACAGGTAAACACATTAAAATTACTTTATTTGAGGACATTTAATCCACGAGTAAGGGGAAACTGACTTTTTGAACAACCAGGAGTTTACTTGTTTTAGTTTTGCACTATCTCAGAAAAGGTTAAATCACATTGAGCTAAGGTATTTTTGCTATAACTCTTTTGACATCCATTTATTTGAGCCTCATATTCCAGCATAGAAAGAAAAGGGCGAGAATGGAATTTTTGAAAGATAGGGGTCGGGCCTTAGAAGGTTGTCTACGTATCTCACAATGAGATTTAAAACCCTACGTAGTTCGAATACAAAAGAAATATTTGTTTTCAATTTATACTAGATTATTACAGAGGAATTGAAAAAACATAACAAAAAAGCTTTTAAAAGATAAAGGTGTATCCATCTGAACCCTTGTTCTCCTCAACGTTACATCAGCCACGGGGAACAAACTCGACTCAAATCTTTCATATGCAGATGAGGTATTCCATGTCGTGGCTGAATGAAAGATAAAAATAGCAAACTAGTCAAAAAAACAAATATATTTAGTGAAACCTCCCTATTATAAAAATATTAGTATAAATATAAAAAATGTCATTATTTTTTTAAAAAAATGTATCCTCAATCACTTCCTAATTTCTCTCACAAAGCACACGTTTCCATAAAAAATTACATGTCTCTCAATTAATCATTTCCAAATTTAAAAAAGAATAATTTATTTTCTCTCTCTAAAATTTATCTCTTCCATTCTCCCCTATTTTTAGAATTCTCCATATCAAGTTTTCCCCCTTTTTAGATTCCTCATATCACTCTTCCATTATTTTTTTGGTTTCAGATATTGAACTCTCAACAATCTCATTTATTAAGGTATTCATCTTTATTCTATTGTTCGATGTTCTCGTTTGAAACTTTTTATATTTTTGTGTGTTTTTCAACCTTCCTATTGTCGGTTAAGACTTTAAATAAAGGTAAAAACACGAAAATTGCAATCCAATTTCTGATTGAGATAGGACTATAAGAAGTATCACATATAATCATAAACTTTTGAGAATTTTGCCTATTTTATTTATGCATTACTCCAGGATTATTCGAAAATGTAGTTTGTGCAACTAAAATGGTTCAAGATAGAAGATCTAAGTTTCTTCATGATTCTACCCGCATTCATGTTCAAGATAGTAATATTAAAAGGGTAAATACACTATTATAAAAGAAAAAAGTTGGGTGTAGAAGATTTCGAAAAACTTGTCGAAGACCAAGTTGAGGAAAAACAATTTTCTATTAGTTTGTTTTCTATTTATAATTTTTTTAGTATTTTGTATTCCTTCTCAATTTGCATTCAAAGCACTGATTTGTGTTTATTAAAAATCATACGTTGTATTGTTTATGAATCTTGTATTCGTCCCTAATTTGTGTTCATCCAAAAAGTATGTCAACTAGTTACGTATTTTATTTATAAGAAGAACAACTTTCTATTACTTTATTTGGTTTTATAGTTTTTCTTCATATTTTTGTATCTGGACTCAATTCGTAATGCTATTAATATTTGTATTTTATTTAAGAATGATTGCAATAAATATTCTTGTACTCTTTCAATTTTATACTTCATTCTCACTTTTCCGTCATATTATTTTTATATTTTATACATCATTATACTAAATAAAAAATAAAAAACTAGAACGAATACAAATACAAATAATATACATATATATATATTGGAATTAATAAGAATTAGGAAAGGGAACAAGATTTTGAAGAGAAAAATAAATAGACAGTTTAATAAATAACAAATACAAATATAATTTTTAAATAGATACATATTTATTTGGCATACCTATTTGGAATGAATACAAACTAGTAAAGATATATAAGTTTCATTATACAAAATACGACATGAAAATTAGAATGAATAGAAATATAAATGGTATACATATTGAATGAATACAATTTCAGCAATGATACAAAATTCTGAAAAATAAAACATTAGAAAAATATGTCAAATAACTAATAAAACTATAGGTGTTCAAATTTCTAAATAATTTTTTTTAAAATTTAAAACATAAAACTATCACGTATTATCATAAAGTTTCATTACAATAATTAGTGCAAATTGAATACTATATTTTTGATTATGTGATATTCATAACAATAATAAGTGAAGATTGAATATTAAATTTTTAATAGATATGGTACTTCTTTAATATCTTGATTTTCGTAAGAATAATTAGTGAAATTTGAATATTTATTTGGTAAATAAATGTTTTTAGAAACAAAAAATATTAAGAAAATTGGACATTGAATTTTTTAAAAACAATGGTGAGAGGTGTTTTTTTTTAAAAACATGGTGAAACAAAAAGAAAGAGATGAATGTTGGTGTGCTTTGATAAAATTGTAACTTACGACACTTTTAGGAATTTGTTCCTTTTTAAACTAATTCCGTTCCTTAAATATCTCCAATTTTTTATATAAAAATTGTATTCATTAAATAAAAATAATTAACAAAAACATAAAGATAGATAATAAAAATAATTTTTTGACATTTTTACTAAATATTGAAAGATTTGTTAATGAGCCCTCTTAAATTTTAAAATATTGACAATTTGAAAAATTTCCCATTTTTCAATGCTATGATCCGTGATCCTATTATATGGGCAACATTTACGAACTTCGATTCCAAGGGAATGTATCAATCCCACATCCTTGTAGAGAGCGGTCAAGACCGCGTTTCGAACATACTCTGAGTAGACCTCCACCATTTTTTTCTTGAAAGGAGATAAAGAGCAACGATAAAACTTAGTTGTCTTAGTGACCAGTATGTCGAGCCTTGTTTCATCACACACAATGATGACGTCGTCACCCCAACTGTTTGCAATATTTACATTCTTGAAATCCACGCATTCATGTATTATGTTCCCTTTCTGATTAGGATGACACTCACACAGCATGTGGACGTCCCCTGATCCTACTTCGGAAGATGCTATTTTGACGGGTCTAAACATACACCTAGATTGATAGTGCTCAAAAATTAGGGCACACGGAATAGCTTCCGTCCCTATATGGTATTCTTGTGGATATTCTTCGAGAGTGACTTTCTGGTCTCCTTCTGCTGGAAGTCCTTGGAGAGAATGTATGTGGGCAATTACTTCCTCATAACTTTCTTCAATGTTCTCCAACTCATTGCTCTCAGGAGGGCTATGTTATATAGGCGCTTTCCGCACTGCCTCCGTATGTCGATTATGTCCTATTCGATTGGTTCAGTCTTGATATTCTTGCCTTTATCCAGGGTGGTGATTTTACCTTTCCCGAGATGATAGAGTGATGTTTAGGATTTGGGATAACATTTGTTTTTGGTTGGGAAACTCAAGACTCGAAAAGTTTGGTGGAACGTTGTAGTTGTGACTTGTGTATATCTTTTTGGAAATTTCCAGAAAGGAGTGCGTTAGCAATACCCTCATTCAAAGAAATATATCCCATAAACAGTTAAAAAACACATATATCGTGTCCTAATCGTCCATGTGGCCCTTTGTGCCAATGGTATGCGTAGCAATTTGAATGATGTATTGCGTTATTTAAAACAGATTGTTGCACCCCCTAAAATAAACTTCACAAATAATTATAGAATTCGTTGCATAGTTTTAATAAAAATGGGGATACAATTTGCGAGAAGGAGAATACACTGCAAATACAAAATAGAAAACAATCCCATGCAGGGGAATTAGATTGTTTAAGGTCCCTCTCCTTTAGCAAACACAACTTTGGAAGACGGCGACATGACCCGAAAAGTGCTGATATGCTCATCCGGGGTTGTATCGACACGCATCAAACATACCCTCGCATCAGTTAACTCTTGTAATACTAAAGCTAAAGGCCTTTGGCTTTCAAATACTTTTGATTGGTATTCTTGCTCTATTCGTCGAAATTCTTGTACCCTTCGGTCCCATTTCTGCTAAAAATGATATGTTTGGATCTTGATCCTCATTTGGAAATCTTTAAATAATTGACGCATGGTGTATGGTTCACTATACCAAGCAAATCATCCTTCAACAATTTTTTGTACTCGTCAACATATCCCTCTTCGTACCTATTTTCACTAATACTTTATTTCATGTTGACCCGCCGAGACAATTCTTGGAGGATGGTTTTGGTGAAAGGTATCTTAACACACTCGTTGTAATTAATGACAAAGGAGCTAGCATCCCTTGGACATGTGTGATTTGTCTTCTATCAAATTTTTGCATCACCCTGCTTGGATTGAATGGTCGCATTCCTCTCATACACCGAAAGACCAAAAAAGGAAATTTGTCCCCCTGAGCCACTATCTTCTCTGGCATAATGTTTTGGAACATCATTGTATGTCTCCTTCTCTCAGGTCATAGAATACATTCGCCCATGCATCCCTCGTTGTGTGAATTAGGAACTTGCATATGCTTCGGTAGAATCCAAAAACATCAAGGGTGGTCGTCTGGGTTGGCTTGGACAACTCCTGTTGTTGGGTGACATCATTTTTATACAGATATTCAGTCATCCAGCATTGAAGAAAAAAGTCGCAACCTTGGAAAAATGGGAATCTTTTCTTACACAAACTCAGCGATTAATAGATGTCGGCCAAAATAACTGGGGTCAGATTGTAGCGTTTCTTTGCTTCATCTTCATTACCAAACCCTCTTAAGATAGCGTCTACAACCATCACAATTTGAGTATCGATCTTATTTCCTTCACACTTAGGGAATACCATCGTTCCTAAGAGGCTCGCGCAGAATACGATAGTCTGAATCTGTCTCGAAGTAATATTATTATGGATTTTTTTGGAAATTTTCTCAAATCTCACTATTCAAAGAATCTCATTATTGGTACACTTTGAGTATCCAACCAGTCCTTGTCCACTAGCAGTAAGATGTTTTTCAATGTTAGACTAGTCGGCTTATCTGGTAGCAGGATGTGATGATCTGGATATTTTTTCCTCTTGCCACATGATCCGATGGAGTCCAAACAATCCCTTAACTCATCTATTGTTGGTATTATTTTGACATCTCCAAATAGAAAAACCATCCTTTTGACATCCTAGAACCGAGTAATTACCTTGATAAACTCGGGTCAAACCTTAAAGTCCATTATTGAAGGTAGGTGACTCAAGTTAATCGAGATTTCTCTCTTTTGACACTCTTTAAGGTTGTTCCACCACGCACGAAGAATATCGAGTATCTCTATGACCATTTTGAAACTTAGGAATTAATTTGTCATCTACAAAAACATACAAAGAGTTAGTTGCCAACCCCCAAGGCACAACAATCCGTCAAAAAGACAAACAACCTTCAAAAAGCATATAAGTATGATTGTCCGATCGAGCCGTGGGCACTTTAGACTTTAGACGATCTTTCTAAAGGGTCCAACACTCCTTCGGTGTCGTGTCATCTTAGGCCAATGCGCTACTTTCGAGATTTGGTTTCTCTCGATCCTAGTTTGACTAGTAGTGGGTTTCATTTATAGTGGATAGGGTGACTCAAGCGGACTACTTGGGCTGGGACAGTGAATGACCGTTGACTATCAAGTAGCCAACTATATTCGTCAGGATTCCCCGAGAGAGAATTGGTTAAGAAACGACTGTGATCCCGCATAATCATCCTTCAAATGATAAATAAACAATTTTCGTTTGACTGAGTATGATACTCCATGAAATGCAACAATTTAAAATGTGATAATTAAAACAAGTAAACAATTAATTACACATAACCAAACATGTTATTTTTTAGGTTAGAATCCTCCAAATCCCCAGCGGAGTTGCCATTCTGTTTTATTTAAAAGAAGTATTCTATTTGTTTTTAATTTTGTATTAAAGTCGCCACTGAATTTAAAAAAAATCAAGAAAACTTAGTTTTTGAAGGACTTAAAATAGTGAATCAATTGAAAATATTTGCGAGGTTCGAGGATTTTTATTAATATTTTAAAAAGGGTTTTATGGCACCTAAAATACCCGTTAATACGATTTTACGGAAACTAAATTGTTTGGCTAAAATGTCTAACTTAATTTTGAGATTAAATTATTTGGAGTTATTTTCGAAAATGAGGTATCAATTCTATCTAGTTGAGATTTGAAAATTTTATTTTTTAGTTTATTTATACTTCTCTGATTTGGATAAGTTATTAAAACGAAGCGGCGTATTGCGAGGATTTAAAATTTCCTAACTTAAAACTAATAGCAGATATCGACAAGCAAATAGATGAAAAGTAAAAGTAGAGAGAGAGAGAGAGAGAGAGTTAGGTCCAAATGGTGTTTGTGTCTGCGTGGACCGGTATTTGGACCCATTTTGATTTGGTTTTTTTGGACCATTTCCACATGCCCTAAGTTTCTAACATATAATTACTAAATAATTAAATGAAGATAAGGGATTATGCCCAATACTACAAAATAAAATAAATATGGGGTTTAAGCCCAATCTCTTCAACTTCCGATCTGGTGTTTGTTTTTTGACTCCGAGACCTATACATCGGTTTCGTATCGCTGGAAGACTTGAGAAACAAAATATTTGAGGCCTTTATGGCCCATCCAAAATGCAAAGGAAAGTAAAAGATAAGAGTCCCGACGGACTTGGATGATATCACATGCAACAAAATGACGACAAGGATTAAAATTTAAAATAATAGAACGAATGCTAGAAAAACAAGGTTTATTTAAAATGACATCCACTGAGAAATTCAAATTAAGTTGAGAAAGACAACTCTAAAAAACCAAAGAAGTAAATTATCGACAACAAAGTTATACAAATATATATAGATATGCATGTGCATCCATTTAAGAAAAAAAAAAACATACTGAATTTCCAAGAATACATAACACTCGACCAATAATAAATTCATTGCATTAGGAGATAATATGCGGCATAACTATTAGACAAAGCCTCGTGACAAAGTCCAAACTTTACTTCACCAATGGAACCTAATATCATAATTTATTATGATAAAGAACAAATATGTTATTAGAATATAGTAGCAACCCAAAATTTAGAATGGAAACTATTATTACAATCAATTTTACCATGGCAAACATCATTAATTAACTTAACATGCTTCAAAAAACATTTAGTAGGAACTAATAGAACATTCGTAGAAGCTGGTACGATTCATCAGTAAATCCGCACAAAATGGGTAGCAAAAAAATAACAGTCAGTCATGTTTAGGACAGATAACCTGAAGCTAAACAATGATAAAGATTAAGACTGGAACATTGTCTAAAACGAGTGTAAAACTACGCCAAACCAATTATGAATTGCAATCTAAAACTACCTCTGTATTATCGACCACAAATAGGACAAAACATATAAACCCACGAGGGGAGGATGGACATTAGACGATGAGATGATATGCAACCAAAAGGCCTAAGAATGCTTAACTCAAAGACTCACACTACCAGTAAAATAGAACGCTTCTTTCGTTCATTTGACTTGAGATTTGAAAAAAAAATATCATATGTCCATGGAGATGAATGTAGACTAAAATAAGTAATCCTACAATCAGCATTGAACATTGAACCAGCCAACTAATAATACTCTACTCACAATCTCACTAGTTGCTCTTTAATTTTTTTTGTAAAAGTAACTCACGCGAGTAAAATACTTCGATATTATTCAACCTCCATCTAAAAACCAAAAAAGTTTTTATGTCACAAAGGACATGAAAAGTGAGAAAAGAAAACTAAGAATCAATAGATCACTTCAATTCACTAAATAAAACATACATCAGACAAGTAAAAATTTTTGAAGAAAATTTACCTTCTTCAAGGCAGCAAATAGGACAGCACTAGCAGACAGGTAATGACTTTCATCACGAACACATTGAACACTAATGATTAAGGAGACTAAGAATAAATTCAACAAGTTCTCTATTCTGAAGTGTATCTCGAGTGTATCACTACCCGTTTCTAAAGCTATTCTTGATGTTTCTGCTAAAAAAATCTCTTTTGTTAGACCAAATAATAACCCAACTGAAAATCGTCAAGTTTTCTCCTATCTTTCTCCCAAAAATTCTCAACAGGAAAATCCCTTCCATTTTCCAACAAAAACAATCCAACCCTTTTTTCCAATCTTTTTCCGGCCAGCCCCAGAGATGAAGAAAAGAGAGCTTTTATAGTGGGAATTTAGGGCTGGAAAATGAGGGAAAATGGATCCAATTTGGGTTATAAGCCCATCTGAAAATCAAAATTTGAACTCTTTCAAGATTAGAGGCAGACCATCTTTTCCTAAAGCTTGCATCCATTCCTAAAGAAGGAAGCAGAACGGACGAACTGATCAAATTGATTGTCCTTGGGAAATGAAGTGGCTTAATCTCGAGCTTTCAAGGACAACTTCGCGTGACTTGCTGCTGCTATTGTCAACAGTGTATGAAACGAAGGGTAGACACTGAGGAAGGCGTCTCACGCGCTATGGTTTATGAGGTAGCTTTTGCTAGGAATCGCGTGAAAGGTACGTAAAGAGGTTGGGTGAGATCGGGTTTATTACACGCGTTTCTTCTAGGATTGCTGAAAACGATGGAGCCCTACTTTTGGGTGATTGGGAAACAAACGCTTCTGGGTTTTCTTTTTGGGAAAACATTCGACTGGGTCGGGTCAATTTTTGGGTTTTTGGAGGAGTGGGCTTTAAATTTGATAAGGTCTGGCTAGGAGTTGGTATTATTTAGGATGGGAAAAGAGTTGGAATAGAATGGGGCAATCAATTAACCAAAGAAATATTTCACGAATTAAACTAAGGTTTAAATAAGACGAATTAACTAATCAACGAGCCCTTTTTAATTTAAACGAGATAAAATAATTGATTTAGTTATGAACATAAGATTCGAAAAATGTAACCTAATAATATAGGCAATATCTCTTAAATAAAATTATTAAAATAACCCAAAATCCTTTTGAGACGATTTTCGAATATTTAAGAAATAAACTGGTTATATATACAATTATATATATGTAATGACCTATTTAGTCGTTTTGAGCAGCAGATTTTATTTCTGGAAAAACTGGCTGAGACGACGGATCCCACGACGGACCGTCATGGGCACGACGGACCATCGAGGGGGTCTCGTTCCAAAGCACTTAGAATCCTGAAATTTGGGTACTAAAATTGACTCTCTGAACATCGTGACGGAATGGCAGGACGGACTGTCACAGGCGTGACGGGCCGTCACAGACTCTTTAATAAATTGAGTCTCTGAACCTTGTGACGGAAGCAGCAGGACGGACCGTCGCAGGCACGACGGGCCGTCACAGGCTGCCTAATCCCAGGCTGGGTCAGATTTCTGTTAAATCTTTTAAGGGGCGTTTTGGACTATTCCTGCTATATTTATAAATTTAGTGGGTTAATGTTAATAATTCAATTACTTGGGGGTTAAAGGAGATAACCTTGAATTAATTAGTGGGTTACTTTTGTCATCTTTTATACTTAATTATATGCTAATTAGGGTAAAAGAAAGAGGGTTGAATAAGAAAAATAGAAAGAACAGAGAGAGGGAGAAGAACGATCGAGAGAGAGGAGAAACAAAGAGAAAAGCAAAGCCTTGGGGAATTTGCTTGCTTGATCACTAATCTTCGGTGGAGGTAGGTTACGGTTTTTATGCTATTTCATAGTAAACTCGTAATAGCAAATGATATGTATTGGGTAGTATTGTAAAACCCTTCTATATGCTTAATTGTGTGCTTGAATGATGTGATGATATAATTGTGATGAAATAAGAATGATGAAGCTTTTGAATCCTAAATCTTGAAAAACTCTTGTTAATCATGATGTCTTGGTATAAAAGAAGGCTTGATGAACTAAAAGAATGAGGTTAGGGGATCGGGTGTCACGAATCGACACGTAGTTTTAGGGGGATCGGGTGTCACGAACCGACACGTAGTAATAGGGGGATCGGGTGTCACGAACCGACATGTAGTATTAGGGGGATCGGGTGTCACGAACCGACACGTAGTATTAGGGGGATCGGGTGTCACGAACAGACACGTAGTATTAGGGGATCGGAGTGTGACGTACCGACACGAGAGAAATAAAGATAATGAATCTTGAAAGATGTTAATATACTCAATTTAATGAATCTAATTCCCAAATGAGTATGATGGGGAGGCGTGAGTCCTCACTGATGTTGCTTGGTGTTGTGACCAAGGGAATGGTAATGGTAAATGCCGCATGTGGAGTATTGTAGTTGATTTTAATATATTATCTGATATATACTGTTTTCTATTCTGAGTTGGCCGATGGTACCTAATCAGTACTCGTGTTTTGTACTGACCCCTACTTGTATGTTTCTTTCTTTGTTATTTGTGGAGAACAACAAACGTACCGTCGTCTTCAACTCAACCGCAACTCTAGCCAGTCTTCATTATACCGGATTTCAGGGTGATCTAACGCTTCTAGCTTGGACTGGATCTTCTTCTTCATGTCTTGATGCCTTGAAGTTCCGGCATGGACTAGCTTTTTATTTATTCTAGCTTTCCAGATACTCTTAGAATTAGTAATTTGAGGATAGATGTTCTTGTGATGATGACTTCCAGATTGTGGGGTATAATAAGTGTTTGAGCTTTTAGAAGTTATTGATGTATTTTCATTAATGAGTTTTAAGTCTTCCGCATTATTTTCTGGTTATTATGGTTGAAATATTGGGGTTAGATTGGTTGGTTCGCTCACATAGGAGGATAAGTGTGGGTGCCATTCACGACGCGTTTTGGGTCGTGACAAACTTGGTATCAGAGCATGAGGTTCGTTGGTCTCATCACACAAGAACGAGTCTAGTAGAGTCTTAAGGAACGGTAGGGGGACGCCTTTACTTTTCTTTGAGAGGCTATAAGACTTTAGGAAAATTCCATTCTTTCTTTCTTTCTTTCGTGCTATTACTTGGATCCAATTGGTATCTAGGTGATATAAATTGGTATCTAACCATCTTCACTCTATTTCGCAGATGGTTATAACTAGTGCAACAACTGCGCCAACACCAACACCGGCAAGACAAGATGCGTCCGACCCAGCCACTGACACTGTAGCTCGAAGATGAGCAGTGGCAAGAGTCCGCGGTAGAGGTCGCGGGGGGACATCCTCTAGAGGAAGAGGACAAGCACCTAGCCCATCTGGTACTAGGGCGGTGACTCCTCCACCGGCTGAGGAAGTAGTAAGAGAGGGGGAGGATGGGGAAAATGAGCAAGTACAGAATGAGGAATTACCACCCCAACCTACCCTAGAGATGATCAATCAGGTTCTTACTTATCTTAGCGTGTTATCTGGTCAAGGCCAAGTGCCTCCAGTGTTTTCTGCACCAGCACCTTAGGCTCCGGAGGTACAACATGCGGCTACTGTGGCTCCCCGCATAGATGCCTCATTAGAAATAGGCATGTTTCCTCGGTTGACTACGGGGCCTATAATGACAATTGATCAGCATGAAATTTTCAGTAAGTTCTCGAAATTGAAACCCCCAGTCTTCAAGGGTGCTGAATCTGAGGATGCTTATGATTTTCTGGTCGATTGTCATGAGCTACTACACAAAATGGGTATAGTCGAACGATTTGGCGTTGAGTTTGTGACCTATCAATTTCAAGGAAACGCCAAAATGTGGTGGCGGTCACATGTAGAGTGTCATCCAACAGAGACACCACCTATGACTTGGGCATCATTCTCTAGTTTATTTATGGAGAAGTATATACCCCGTACTTTGAGAGATAGGAGGAGAGATGAGTTCTTGAGCCTAGAGCAAGGTAGTATGTTGGTTACTGCGTACGAGGCTAAGTTTCGCACATTATCCAGGTATGCCACCAAGCTATGTTTCAGTCCACAAGAGCGGATTCGCCGTTTTGTGAAGGGGTTGAGATCAGAGTTGCGAAGTTCAGCCTTACAGGTAGCGCCTACAGCGAAATCCTTTCAAGAAGTGGTAGACTTCGTGATAGAGGTAGAGGGAGTGAAGCCAGATGACTTCACCATGGCATCGACATCAAAAAGGTTTCATAAGGGAGGTGAGTTTAATGGTTCTTACTCCAGAGGGCAGGGTTCAGGAGGTTACCCAGCCCGACCTATCCAGTCTTCACTACAGACTGTAGTTGGGGGTCCACCACAGACCGGCCAACATTTCTCTGAGTTTGGTGGTTATCCCCAGACTTCGTCGTTCTCACAAGGACCTATGCTTGAATCCAGAGAATGTTATGGATGTGGAAAGACTGGACATATTAGGAGGAATTGTCCAAAACGGAGTCACAGACCCCCAATAATCAGAGGTAGAGGTGGTCATGCAAGAGGCCGTTATTCAGGAGGACGTGGTGGCCGAGGTAATGGTGGTCACCAAAACGGCCGGGGTAACGGGCAAACTGGATCCACTACAACACAACATGGTAGGGGCAACGGGCAGGCAGGTGATAGGGCCCATTGTTATGCTTTCCCTGGGAGATCTAAAGCAGAGACATCTGATGCTGTCATCACAGGTAATCTTTTGGTTTGTGATTGCATGGCTCCTGTATTGTTTGATCCTGGATCCACATTTTCTTATGTATCTTCTTCATTTGCAAACGGTCTTAATTTACATAGTGAATTGCTTGACATGCCTATTCGTGTTTCTACTCCGGTGGGTGAGTCTGTGATAGTTGAAAAGGTGTATAGGTCTTGTCTTGTGACCATTGTGGGGAGCAATACTCATGTAGACTTGGTTATTTTAGAAATGGTTGACTTCGATGTAATTCTGGGTATGACATGGCTTTCTCCAAATTTTGCAATCTTGGATTGTAATGCTAAAACTGTGACGTTAGACAAGCTTGGGACAGATCAGTTAGTGTAGGAGGGTGACTACACTTCCAATCCGGTTCGTATCATCTCCTTTCTTCGTGCTAAGAGAATGGTTAGTTAGGGTTGTTTAGCTTTCTTGGCACATCTCAGGGATGATACTACCCAAGTACCTTCAATTGAGTCGGTTTCGATAGTCCGTGAGTTTCTAGACGTGTTTCCCGCAGAACTTCCTGGTATGCCACCGGATAGAGATATTGACTTCTACATCGATCTTGAACCGGGTACTCGCCCCATTTCTATACCCCCTTATAGAATGGCTCCCGCTGAGTTAAGGGAGTTAAAGGCCCAACTTCAAGAGTTGTTGAGCAAAGGCTTTATTAGACCAAGTGCATCCCCTTGGTGGTGCTCCTGTTTTGTTTATAAAGAAGAAGGATGGGAGTTTTTGGATGTGCATAGACTACAGACAAATGAATAAGATAACTGTTAAGAACAAGTATCCTCTTCCTCGCATTGATGATTTGTTCGATCAGTTACAAGGTGCTTGTACCTTCTCAAAAATAGATTTGAGATCTGGTTACCATCAATTGAAAATACGGGCAACGGATGTGCCCAAGACTGCTTTTCGGACAAGATATGGGCATTATGAGTTCTTAGTAATGTTTTTTTGGGCTTACGAATGCCCCTGCTGCTTTCATGAGCTTGATGAATGGGATTTTCAAGCTATATCTGGATCTCTTTGTCATTGTATTCAATGATGACATACTGGTATACTCAAAGAGCAAGAAAGAACATGAGGAGCACTTGAGAATGGTATTGGAGATATTGAGGGAGAGAAAGCTTTATGCCAAATTCTCTAAGTGTGAGTTCTGGCTAGATTCAATGTCCTTCTTGGGGCACGTGGTTTCTAAGGATGGAGTTATGGTGGATCCATCTAAGATTGAAGGAGTGAGGAATTGGGTAAGACCTACTAATGTGTCAGAAGTAAGAAGCTTTGTTGGTTTAGCTAGCTACTACCGTCGATTTGTCAAGGGATTCTCTTCTCTTGCTTCCCAATTGACGAACTTTACTAAGCAGAGTGTTCCATTTGTGTGGTCGGACGAGTGTGAAGAAAGCTTTCAGAAGCTCAAGACTTTGTTGACTACTACACCCATTCTCACCTTGCCAGCGGAAGGTAAGAACTTCATTTTTTATTGTGATGCATCCTATTCTGGGTTGGGTGCAGTGCTAATGCAAGAGAAGAATGTAATTGCTTATGCTTCAAGGCAATTAAAGGTGAACGAACGCAATTACCCGACCCATGATTTGGAATTGGCTGCGGTAGTGTTTGCATTAAAGCAATGGAGACATTATTTATATGGGGTTAAGTGTGAAGTCTACACGGATCATCGTAGCCTACAGTATGTCTTTACTCTGAAAGATTTGAATTTAAGACAGAGAAGGTGGATGGAACTACTGAAGGATTATGACATCACTATCTTGTATCATCCGGGAAAAGCTAATGTTGTGGCAGATGCTTTAAGTAGAAAGTCAGGGAGCATGGGAAGTCTAGCTCACTTGAAGGTTTCTAGATGCCCATTGGCTAGAGAAGTTCAGACTCTGGCTAACGACCTCATGAGTCTAGAAGTAAATGAGAAGGGAGGGTTTTTGGCCTGTGTGGAGGCAAGATCTTCCTTTCTTTACCAGATTAAAGGAAAGCAGTTTACCGATGAGAAATTGATTCGGATTCGAGATAAGGTATTGCGTGGAGAGGCTAAGGAAGCAAAAATCGATGAGGAAGGTGTTTTGAGAATTAAGGGAAAGGTATGTGTACCCTGCGTCGATGATTTGATCCACACTATTCTTACAGAGGCTCATAGTTCAAGGTATTCTATACATCTGGGTGCAACCAAGATGTATCGTGACTTAAAGCAACATTTTTGTTGGAGTAGAATGAAGCGTGACATTGGGGAGTTTGTTGCCAAATGTCCGAATTGTCAGCAAGTAAAGTATGAACACCAGAGGCCTGGAGGAACACTTCAGAGAATGCCCCATTCCGGAATGGAAGTGGGAGAGAATCGCAATGGACTTCGTGGTTGGTCTTCCAAAGACAATGGGTAAGTATGACTCTATTTGGGTGATTGTTGATAGGTTAACTAAGTCTTCTCATTTCATTCCGGTCAAGGTGACTTGCTATGCAGAGAAGTTAGCCAAACTATACATCTTAGAAATTGTTCGATTGCATGGGGTTCCACTCTCCATCATATCAGATAGAGGTACGCAGTTTACTTCTAAATTTTGGAAAACATTGCATGCGGAATCGGGTACTAGGTTGGATCATAGTACCGCATTTCACCCTCAAACCGATGGTCAGTCTGAGCGAACGATCCAAGTGTTGGAAGATATGCTTCATGCATGTGTGATAGAATTTGGTGGCCATTGGGATAACTTCTTACCCTTAGAAGAGTTCTCATACAACAATAGCTATCACTCGAGTATTCATATGGTCCTATTTGAGGCACTATATGGGAGAAGATGTAGGTCTCCCATTGGGTGGTTTGATGCATTTGAAGTTAGACCTTGGGGTACTGACCTTCTGAGGGAATCACTAGATAGAGAGAAATGCATTCAAGAAAAGCTTTTAGCGGCTCAAAGTAGGCAGAAAGAATATGCAGATCGAAAGGTTAGAGATTTGGAGTTTATGGAGGGTGAACAAGTCTTGCTGAAGGTTTCGCCCATGAAAGGGGTGATGCGGTTTGGTAAGCGAGGTAAGCTAAGCCTAAGGTATATTGGTCCATTTGAAGTCCTGAAGCGCATGGGGGAGGTAGCATATGAATTAGCGTTGCCCCCAGGACTCTCAGGAGTGCATCCGGTATTTCATGTGTCTATGTTGAAAAGATACCATGGGGATGGAAACTACATCATTCGTTGGGATTCAGTTCTGCTTGATGAGAATTTGTCTTATGAGGAAGAGCCTGTTGCTATTTTAGATAGAGAAGTCCGCAAGTTGAGGTCAAGAGAGATCGCATCCATCAAATTTCAATGGAAGAATCGACCAGTTGAAGAATCCACTTGGGAGAAGGAGGCTGATATGCAAGAAAGATACCCACATCTGTTTACAGATTTAGGTACTCTTATTCGCCCTTGTTTCTTTTCTTGTGATTGTTTGAGGACGAACGATGGGTAAATTGGTATCTATTGTAACGACCTGTTTAGTCGTTTTGAGCAGCAGATTTTATTTCTGGAAAAACTGGCAGAGACGACGGATCCTACGACGGACCGTCGAGGGGGTCTCGTTTCAAAACACTTAGAATTCTAAAATTTGGGTACTGAAATAGACTATCTGAACTTCGTGACGGAATGGCAGGACGGACCGTCACAGGTGTGACGGGCCGTCACAGACTCTTTAATAAATTGAGTCTCTGAACCTTGTGACGGAAGCAGAAGGACGGACCGTCGCAGGCACGACGGGCCGTCACAGGCTACGTAATCCCAGGCTAGGTCGGATTTCTGTTAAATGTTTTAAGGGGCGTTTTGGACTATTCCTGCTATAATTATAAATTTAGTGGGTTAATGTTAATAATTTAACTACTTGGGGGTTAAAGGATATAACCTTGAATTAATTGGTGGGTTACTTTTGTCATCTTTTATACTTAATTATATGCTAATTAGGGTAAAAGAAAGAGGGTTGAATAAGAAAAATAGAAAGAACGGAGAGAGGGAGAAGAACGATCGAGAGAGAGGAGAAACATAAAGGAAAGCAAAGCCTTGGGGAATTTGCTTGCTTGATCACTAATCTTCGGTGGAGGTAGGTTATGGTTTTTATGCTATTTCATAGTAAACTCGTAATAGCGAATGATATGTATTGGATAGTATTGTAAAACCCTTCCATATGCTTAATTGTGTGCTTGCATGATGTGATGATATAATAGTGATGAAATAAGCATGATGAAGCTATTGAATCCTAAATCTTGAAAACCTCTTGTTAATGATGATGCCTTGGTATAAAAGAAGGCTTGATGAACTAAAATAATGAGGTTAGGGGATCGGGTGTCACGAACCGACACGTAGTATTAGGGGGATCGGGTGTCACGAACCGACACGTAGTAATAGGGGGATCGGGTGTCACGAACCGACACGTAGTATTAGGGGGATCGGGTGTCACGAACCGACACGTTGTATTAGGGGGATCGGGTGTCACGAACCGACACGTAGTATTAGGGGATCGGAGTGTCACGTACTGAAACAAGAGAAATAAAGATAATGAATCTTGAAAGATGTTAATATACTAAATTTAATGAATCTAATTCCCAAATGAGTATGATGGGGAGGTGTGAGTCCTCACTGATGTGCTTGGTGTTGTGACCAAGGGTATGGTAATTGTACATGCCGCATGTGGAGTATTGTAGTTGATTTTATGATATTATCTGATATATACTGTTTTCTATTTTGAGTTAGCCGATGATACCTACTCAGTACTCGTGTCTTGTACTGACCCCTACTTGTATGTTTCTTTCTTTGTTATTTGTGGAGTACAGCAAACGTACCGTCATCTTCAACTCAACCGCAACTCTAGCCAGTCTTCATTACACCGGATTTCAGGGTGAGCTAACGCTTCTAGCTTGGATTGGATCTTCTTCTTCATGTCTTGATGCCTTGAAGTTCCGGCATGGACTAGCTTTTTATTTATTCTAGCTTTCTAGATACTCTTAGAATTAGTAATTTGAGGATAGATGTTCTTGTGACGATGACTTCCAGATTTTTGGGAATAATAAGTGTTTCAACTTTTAGAAGTTATTAATCTATTTTCATTAATGAGTTTTAAGTCTCCCGCATTATTTTCTGGTTATTATGGTTGAAATGTGGGGTTCGATAGGTTGGTTCGCTCACATAGGAGGATAAGTGTGGGTGCCACTCACTCACGACGCGTTTTGGGTCGTGACAATATAAAAAAAATATATAACATAAACTATAACAAGATAAACTAAAAATCTAACTATAAACTAAGTATCAAATCTACAATTTACTAAACTAATTTAATAAAGCGTTAAGTAAAACTAAAATCTTTTTGAGACAATTTTTGAATATTCCGTAAAATAAACTATTTATAACAAAAAACATATATACAAAAAATATATATCATTTCAAAATAATAAAAATTGATTAAAGCTACTTTAACATGACATGGAAAATATTTAAACGTATAAAAATATATATTGCTTAAAAATTATGAAAATCGACTAAGCTACTTTAACATGACTTGAAAGACCATTTGAAACTTTACAAAGTCAACAATTTGAACTCGTTTAGAATTTTAAAAAACTCGTTTATTAATTCATGTTGTGGAGGCTCAAAATTGGGTGTCAAGAGTTGGAGCGTAAGTCAAGGCGTATTATACAGTATGAGTCGAGGAGTAAACCTTGAGACACAGAGCGTAAGTCTAATGGATCTACGCGGCATAGTCGCATGTATATTCAATACTAGTGAACTTAGCTGCGCTTTGCGCGATAAAAAATTACTCGTTAAATTTGCTAAATAATTAATTTTTTGAATAGTTGATTACTAAATATATTTCTAAAGATTCTTTAATGTCTTTAATCTAAATATATCAAATTTTAAGTCTTAATTAAGTTTATTATTAGTACTTAAATTTTATATCTCTTGTAATATGAAATCGCTTAAGAATTTCCGAAATTATAAAAAAAATCCTAAATTTATTGTCTTTATTTTAATAAGAAAAGTAAATTTAATATAATAAGTTGAACTCTTTATGAAATTTAAATTTAATTTCATAATATTATAAGCTTAATGTAAATATAGTTCTTTTCTAATATCTGTTATTTTCCTTCAAAAGTATTATACTTTCCTTTAGTAATGAATTTTTTTTCATCTTTCACTAATCTTAAATTCTGAAATGTTTATAAATCATTTTCTATCTTGACTAATTTTACTACGATTATAATATACTGCCTATTATTTATATAAAAATGAATAGATTGAAAGATAAATAATCTCAATTACGTGAATAATATAAAGTATTCAAATAAATTAAACCCAAATTATATATATATATATATATATATATATATATATATATATATATATATATATATATATATATATATATATATATATATATATATATATATATACACATATATATATTAACTAAAATACAACTTTAAACTTGCCTTTATTTTAGTTACAATTTCTAAATTATTCTAAAAGGTAAACATAAATAAAAATTGTGAAATTTCCTAATCCTTAAAATTGATTTCATTATTCAAAATAAAATATATACAATGTTGAAACCTGTAACGACCTGTTTAGTCGTTTTCAGCAGTAGATTTTATTTCTGGAAAATTGGCTGAGACGACGGACCCCACGACGAACCGTCGCAGGGTCTCGTTTCAAAACACTTAGAAATTCTGAAATTGGGTACTGAAAATTGACACTCTGAACTTCGTGACGGAATGGCAGGACGGACCGTCACAGGCGTGACGGACCGTCACAGATTCTTCAGTGGAAATCCAGTCTCTGAACCTTGCGATGACCTGCAGGAGGGACAGTCGCAGGCACGACGGGCTGTCACAGGTTGCGTAATCCCAGTCTGGGTCGGAATTCTTTACACGTTTTAAGGGACGTTTTGGACTATTCCTACCTTAATCATAAAGTTAGAGGGTTAAGGTTGATAAGTCTAATTACTTGGGGGTTAAAAGAGGTAACCTTAAGTTAATTAGTGGGTTATTATTGCCATCTTTTATTCTTAATTACATGCTAATTAGGGTAAAAGAAAGAGGGTTTTGAATAAGAAAAATAGAAAGAACAAGAGAGGGAGATCGATCAAGAGAGAGAGAAAATGAAGAACATAGCTTGAGGAATTTGCTTGCTTGATCACGAATCTTCGGTGGAAATAGGTTCTGGTTTTCATGCTATTCGTAGTAAACTCTTAATAGCGAATGATATGTATTGATAGTATTGTAAACCCGGCTATGTGCTTAATTGTATGCTTGCATGAATGTGATTATATAATTGTGATAAGATAAGCATGATGAAGCTATTGAATCCCAAATCTTGATAAAAACCTAATATCTTGATAATGATGAGGCCTTGGTATAAAAGAAGGCGTGATGAACTAAAGTAATGAGATTGATGATGCCTTGGTGAGAAAGAAGGCTTGATGAATTGATAGAAGGAGATTAGGGGATCGGTGTGTCACGTTCCGACACATAGAATTAAGGGATCGGGTGTCACGAACCGACACGTAGTATTAGGGGGACCGGGTGTCACGAACCGACACGTAGATTTAGGGGATCGGGTGTCATGAACAGACACGTAGATTTAGGAGATCGGGTGTCACGAACCGACACGTAGATTTAGGGGATCGAGTGTAACGAACCGACACGTAGATTTAGGGGATCGGGTGTCACGAACCGACACGTAGATTTAGGGGATCGAGTGTCACGAATCGACACAAGAGGATTAATGAATATGAGGGAGCGGAGTGTCACGTACCGACACAAGAGGATTAATGAATATGAGGGAGCGGAGTGTCACGTACCGACACAAGAGGAATATGGATAATGAATCTTGAAAGATGCTAATATACTCAATCTAAGGAATCTAATTCCCAAATGAGTATGATATTGAGGCTTGAGTCCTCCTGTGTTAACTTGACGGTAATTGTTAATGATATAGTACTTGTTGTTGCTACATGTTGAGCATCATAGTTGATTTTATGATATTACTTGGTATATACTGTTTTCTATTTCGAGTTGGCCGATGATATCTACTCAGTACTTGTGTTTATACTAACCCCCTACTTTTATGTTTTCTTCTTTGTATTTGTGGAGTGCAGCAAAAGTGCCGTCGTCTTCGACTCAACAGTAATTCTAGCCTGTCTTCACTACATCGGAAATTCAGGGTGAGCTAATGCCTCTAGCTTAGACTGGATCTTCTTCTTCAAGTCTTGATGCCTTGAAGTTCCGGCATGGACTAGCTTTTTATTTATTCTAGCTTTCTAGATACTCTTAGAATTAGTTATTTGAGGATAGATGTTCTTGTGATGATGACTTCCAGATTTTGGGGAATAATAGATGTTGAATTTTAGAAGTTATTGAATTGGTTTTTAATTATGAGTTTAAGTCTTCCGCATTATTTTCTGTTGATATACATTGAAATGTTAAGGGTTAGATTGGTTGGTTCGCTCACATAGGAGGGTAAATGTGGGTGCCAGTCGCGGCTCGGTCTTGGGTCGTGACAAACTTGGTATCAAAGCATTAGGTTCGTTGGTCTCATCACACAAGAACGAGTCTAGTAGAGTCTTAAGGAACGGTAGGGGGACGCCTTTACTTTTCTTTGAGAGGCTATAAGACTTTAGGAAAATTCCATTCTTTCATTCTTTCTTTCGTGCTACTACTTGAATCCAATTGGTATCTAGGTGATACAAATAGGTATCTGACCATCTTCACTCTATTTCGCAGATGGTTAGAACAAGAGCAACGACTGCGCCAACACCAACACCGGCAAGACAAGAAACGTCTGAGCCAGCCACTGGGGCTGTGGCTCGAGGAAGAGCAGCGGCAAGAGGCCGTGGTAGAGGTCGTGGGATGACGTCCTCTAGAGGAAGAGGACGAGCACCTAGTCCATCTGATGCTAGGGCGGTGACTCCTCCACCGACTGAGGAAGTAGTAAGAGAGGGTGAGGAAGGGGAGAATGAACAAGTGCAAAATGAGGAAATGCCACCCCAACCTACCCTAGAGATGATCAATCAGGTTCTGGCTTATCTTAGCGGGTTATCTTATCAGGGCCGGACACCTCCAGTGTTTTCTGCACCAGCACCTCAGGTTCCGGAGGTACAACATGCGGCTACTATGGCTCCCCGCATGGATGCCTCATTGGAAATAGGCACGTTTCCACGTCTAACTAAGTGGCCCATAATGACAAATGATCAGCATGAACTTTTCAGTAAGTTCTTAAAATTGAAACCTCCAGTCTTCAAGGGTGCTGAATTTGAGGATGCCTACGATTTTCTGGTTGATTGTCATGAGCTACTACACAAGATGGGTATAGTGGAACGGTTTGGTGTTGAGTTTGTGACTTATCAGTTTCAAGGGAACGCCAAAATGTGGTGGCGATCACATGTTGAGTGTCAACCGACAGAGGCACCACCTATGACTTGAGCATCATTCTCTAGTTTGTTTATGGAGAAGTATATCCCCCAGACTTTGAGGGATAGGAAAAGAGATGAGTTGTTGAGCCTAGAGCAAGGTAGGATGTCGGTTACTGCATATGAGGCTAAGTTTCGCGCACTATCCAGATATGCCACCCAACTTTGTTTCAGTCCACAAGAGCGGATTCGCCGTTTTGTGAAGGGGTTGAGGTCAGAGTTGCGGATTTCAGCCTTACAGGTAGCGGCTATAGCGAAATCCTTTCAGGAAGTGGTAGACTTCGTAATAGAGGTGGAAGGAGTAAAGCCAGATGACTTCACCATGGCATCGACATCAAAAAGGTTTCGAAAGGGAGGTGAGTTTAATGGTTCTTACTCAAGAGGACAGGGTTCCGGAGGTTACTCAGTCCGACCAATTCAGTCTTCACCACAGACTGTAGTTGGGGGGTCCACCTCAGACCGGTCAACACTTCTCTGAGAGACCTATGCATGAACCCAGAGAGTGCTATGGATGTGGGGAGATTGGACATATTAAGAGATATTGTCCAAAACAGAGTTATCGACCCCCAATAGCTAGAGGTAGAGGTGGTTATGGAAGAGGCCGTCATTCAGGAGGACGCGGTGGTCAAGGTAATGGTGGTCACCAAAACGGCCGGGGTGATGGGCAAACTGGATCCACTACATCATAACATGGTTGGGGCAACGGACAGACAAACGATAGGTTCCATTGTTACGCATTCCCTGGACGGTCTGAAGCGGAGGCATCTGATGCTGTTATCACAGGTAATTTTCTGGTTTGTGATTGCATGGCTTCTATATTGTTTGATCCCGGATCCACATTTTCTTATGTATCTTCCTCATTTGCTAATGTTTTTAATTTACATTGTGAATTACTTGACATGCCTATTCGTGTTTCTACTCCGGTGGGTGAGTCTGTGATAGTTGAAAAAGTGTATAGGTCTTGTTTGGTGACTTTTGCGGGGAGTAACACTTATGTAGATTTGGTTATCTTAGAAATAGTTGACTTTGATGTAATTCTGGGTATGACTTGGCTTTCTCCGCAATTTGCGATCTTGAATTGTAATGCTAAAACGGTGACGTTAGCCAAGCCTGGGACAGATCCGTTAGTGTGGGAGGGGGACTACACTTCCAATCCGGTGCGTATCATCTCCTTTCTTCATGCTAAGAAAATGGTTAGTAAATGGTGTTTAAATTTCTTGGAACATCTCAAGGATGACACTACCCAAGTACCTTCGATTGAGTCGGTTTCGGTAGTCAGTGAGTTTTTGGAAGTGTTCCCTGCAGATCTTCCTGGTATGCCACCAGATAGGGATATTGACTTCTGTATTGATCTTGAACCGGGCACTCGCCCCATTTCTATACCCCCTTATAGAATGGCTCCCGCAGAGTTAATAGAGTTAAAGGCCCAACTTCAAGAGTTGTTGAGCAAAGGCTTCATTAGACCAAGTGCATCTCCTTGGGGTGCTCCGGTTTTGTTTGTGAAGAAGAAGGATTGAAGTTTTCGGATGTGCATAGACTACCGGCAGTTGAACAAGGTAACTATTAAGAACAAGTATCCTCTTCCTCGCATTGATGACTTGTTCGATCAGTTACAAGGTGCTTGTGTCTTCTCTAAGATTGACTTGAGATCCGGTTATCACCAATTGAAAATACGGGCAACGGATGTGCCAAAGACTGCTTTTCGAACCAGGTATGGGCATTGCGAATTTGTAGTGATGTCTTTTGGTCTTACGAATGCCCCTGCTGCGTTCATGAGTTTGATGAACGGGATTTTTAAGCCATATCTGGATCTCTTTGTGATCGTATTTATTGATGATATATTGATATACTCTAAAAGTAAGAAGGAACATGAGGAGCATTTGAGAATTGTATTGGAAATGTTGAGGGAGAAAAAGCTTTATGCCACGTTCTCTAAGTGTGAGTTTTGGCTAGATGCAGTTTCCTTCTTGGGGCACGTGGTTTCTAAAGAAGGAGTGATGGTGGATCCTTCTAAGATTGAGACAGTGAAGAATTGGGTAAGACCCACTAATGTGTCAGAAATAAGGAGCTTTGTTGGTTTAGCTAGCTACTACCGTCGATTTATCAAGGGATTCTCTTCTATTGCTTCCCAATTGACGAACTTGACTAAGCAGAATGTTCCATTTGTATGGTCGGACGAATGTGAGGAAAGCTTTCACATGCTCAAGACTTTGTTGACTACCGCACCTATCCTTACCTTGCCAGTAGAGGGTAAAAACTTCATTGTTTATTATGATGCATCCTATTCCAGTTTGGGTGCAGTGCTAATGCAAGAGAAGAGTGTGATTGCTTATGCTTCAAGGCAATTAAAGGTGCATGAACATAACTATCCGACCCACGATTTGGAATTGGCTGCGGTAGTGTTTGCATTAAAGCAATGGAGGCACTATTTATATGGGGTTAAGTGTGAAGTATACACGGATCATCGTAGCCTACAGTATGTCTTTACTCAGAAAGATTTGAACTTGAGATAGAGGAGATGGATGGAACTACTGAAGGACTACGACATCACTATTTTGTATCATCCGGGGAAGGCGAATGTTGTGGCACATGCTTTAAGTAGAAAGGCGGGAAGCATGGGAAGTCTAGCTCACTTTCAAGCTTCTAGACGCCCATTGGCTAGAGAGGTTCAGATTCTGGCTAATGACCTAATGAGGTTAGAAGTAAATGAGAATGGAGAATTGTTGGCTTGTGTGGAGGCGAGATCTTCCTTCCTTGACAAGATTAAGGGAAAGCAGTTTAATGATGAGAAATTGATCCGGATCCGAGAAAAAGTGTTGCAAGGAGAGGCTAAAGAAGCAACAATCGATGAGGAAGGTGTTTTGAGGATTAAGGGAAGGGTATGTGTACCCATCGTCGATGATTTGATCAACACTATTCTGACAAAGGATCATAGTTCAAGGTATTCGATACATCCGGGTGCAACCAAGATGTATCGTGACCTAAAGCAACACTTTTGGTATAGTAGAATGAAGCGTGATATTGTTGATTTTATTGCCAAGTGTCCAAACTGTCAACAACTAAAGTATGAACACCAGAGGCCCGGAGGAACACTTCAGAGAATGCCCATTCCTGAATGGAAGTGGGAGAGAATTGCAATGGATTTCGTGGTTGGTCTTCCAAAGACAATGGGTAAGTATGACTCTATTTGGGTGATTGTCGATAGGTTAACTAAGTCTTCTCATTTCATTCCGGTCAAGGTTACTTACAACGCAGAGAAGTTAGCCAAACTTTATATCTCAGAGATTGTTCGATTGCATGGGGTTCCACTCTCCATCATATCAGATAGAGGTACGTAGTTTACTTCTAAGTTTTGGAAAACATTGCATGCGGAATTGGGTACTAGGTTGGACCTTAGTACTGCGTTCCATCCTCAGACCGATGGTCAGTCTGAGCGAACGATTCAAGTGTTGGAGGATATGCTTCGTGCATGTGTGATAGAATTTGGTGGTCATTGGGATAACTTCCTACCCTTAGCGGAGTTTTCATACAATAATAGCTATCACTCAAGCATTGATACGGCTCTATTTGAGGCATTGTATGGTAGGAGATGTAGGTCTCCCATTGGGTGGTTTGATGCATTTGAGGTTAGACCTTGGGGTACTGACATTTTGAGGGATTCGATAGAGAAAGTGAAGTCTATTCAAGAAAAGCTTCTAGCGGCGCAAAGTAGGCAAAAAGAATATGCAGATCGAAAGGTTAGAGACTTAGAGTTCATGGAAGGTGAACAAGTCTTATTGAAGGTTTCGCCAATGAAAGGGGTGATGTGGTTTGGTAAGCGAGGTAAACTAAGCCCAAGATATATTGGTCCCCTTGAAGTACATAAGCGAGTAGGGGAAGTGTCTTATGAGTTAGCCTTGCACCAAGGGTTGTCCGGAGTGCATCCGGTATTTCATGTGTCGATGTTGAAGAGATACCATGGGTATGGAAACTACATTATCCGTTGGGATTCAGTTTTGCTTGATGAGAACTTGTCTTATGAGGAGGATCCTGTTGCTATTTTAGATAGAGAAGTTCGCAAGTGGAGGTCAAGAGAGATTGCATCCATCAAGGTGCAATGGAAGAATCGACCGGTTGAAGAAGCCACTTGGGAGAAGGAGGCAGATATGTAAGAAAGATACCCACATCTGTTTAAAGATTAAGGTACTCCTTCTCGCCCTTGTTTTTCAACTTGTGATCGTTCGAGGACGAACGATGGGTAAATTGGTATCTATAACGACCTGTTTAGTTGTTTTGAGCAGCAAATTTTATTTCTGGAAAATTGGCTGAGACGACGAACCCCAAGACGGACCGTCATGGGTACGACGGACCGTCGCAGGGTCTCGTTTCAAAACACTTAGAAATTCTGAAATTGGGTACTGAAAATCGACTCTCTGAACTTCGTGACGGAATGGCAGGACGGACCGTCACAGGCATGACGGACCGTCACAAATTCTTCAGTGGAAATCCAGTCTCTGAACCTTGCGACGACCTGCAGGACGGACCGTCGCAGGTACGACGGGCCGTCACAGGTTGCGTAATCCCAGTCTGGTCGGATTTCTTTACACGTTTTAAGGGACGTTTTGGACTATTCCTACCTTAATCATAAAGTTAGAGGGTTAAGGTTGATAAGTCTAATTACTTGGGGGTTAAAAGAGGTAACCTTAAGTTAATTAGTGGGTTATTATTGCCATCTTTTATTCTTAATTACATGCTAATTAGGGTAATAGAAAGAGGGTTTTGAATAATAAAAATAGAAAGAACAAGAGAGGGAGATCGATCAAGAGAGAGAGAAAACAAAGAACATAGCTTGAGGAATTTGCTTGCTTGATCACGAATCTTCGGTGGAGGTAGGTTATGATTTTCATGTTATTCGTAGTAAACTCTTAATAGCGAATTATATGTATTGATAGTATTGTAAACCCGGCTATGTGCTTAATTGTATGCTTGCATGAATGTGATTATATAATTGTGATAAGATAAGCATGATGAAGCTATTAAATCCCAAATCTTGTTAAAAACCTAATCTCTTGTTAATGATGAGGCCTTGGTATAAAAGAAGGCGTGATGAACTAAAGTAATGAGATTGATGATGCCTTGGTGAGAAAGAAGGCTTGATGAATTGATAGAAGGAGATTAGGGGATCAGAGTGTCACGTTCCGACACATAGAATTAAGGGATCGGGTGTCACGAACCGACACGTAGTATTAGGGGGACCGGGTGTCACGAACTGACACGTAGATTTAGAGGATCGGGTGTCACGAACCGACACGTAGATTTAGGGGATCGGGTGTCACGAACCGACACGTAGATTTAGGGGATCGGGTGTCACGAACCGACACGTAGATTTAGGGGATCGGGTGTCACGAACCGACACGTAGATTTAGGGGATCAGGTGTCACGAACCGACACATAGATTTAGTGGATCGGAGTGTCACGTACCGACACAAGAGGATTAATGAATATGAGGGAGCGGAGCGGAGCGTACGGACACAAGAGGAATATGGATAATGAATCTTGAAAGATGCTAATATACTCAATCTAATGAATCTAATTCCCAAATGAGTATGATATTGAGGCTTGAGTCCTCATGTGTGAACTTGACGGTAATTGTTAATGATATAGTACTTGTTGTTGCTACATGTTGAGCATCATAGTTGATTTTATGATATTACTTGGTATATACTGTTTTCTATTTCGAGTTGGCCGATGATATCTACTCAGTACTTGTGTTTGTACTGACCCCCTACTTTTATGTTTTCTTCTTTGTATTTGTGGAGTGCAGCAAAAGTGCCGTCGTCTTCGACTCAACAGTAATTCTAGCCAGTCTTCACTACATCGGAAATTCAGGGTGAGCGAATGCCTCTAGCTTGGACTGGATCTTCTTCTTCAAGTCTTGATGCCTTGAACTTTCGGCATGGACTAGCTTTTATTTGTTTTAGCTTCTTAGACATTTTTAGTTTAGAAATTTGAGGATAGATGTTCTTGTGATGATGACTTCCAGATTTTGGGGAATAATAGATGTTGAATTTTAGAAGTTATTGAATTGGTTTTTAATTATGAGTTTAAGTCTTCCGCATTATTTTCTGTTGATATACATTGAAATGTTAAGGGTTAGATTGGTTGGTTCGCTCACATAGGAGGGTAAATGTGGGTGCCAGTCGCGGCTCGGTTTTGGGTCGTGACAAAACCATTAAAAAAACCTTAAAAGATAATAAACAAAACGATTCAAGTCTTCAAAGTTAAAATTAATATACCTGAAATTTCAATAATATTATTTATTGTAGCTATTAATTATAATTAGATAAATTAATCAAAGAATCCTTGTTCGAGTACCAAAGAAAATTAAAATAAATTAAAATTAAACAAAAAAACAAAATAATCTTTGTAGGAATACCAAAGAAAATTGTCCTAGCCTCTAATTATTCAATTTGTACACACTCTCAATGTTCACTACACCATTTGAAGATTAATGGACATAAACATTAATGTAGGGTTCCTTTTCCTTGTGAGTTTATGAAAGTTAAACTTAAATATTGTCATATGTTCATCTTGTCTTCCGTTATAAATCATAAAGATTATTTAAAAAAAAATGCGCAAAATAATATGTACACTAAAATCATCAATAATGAGGAAAAAGCAATAAAAAAAAAGAACAATAAAAATATTGTAAATAAAAGACATCAAACAAACTGAAATAAAAAGAGTAACATGAGTGAAATATTGTACTCATCAAAATTTAATTTGAATTTCCAAAATTTTCATATACTCGTCTACTCATCCACACTGTTAAGTGTTAACAATAGAAGTTAGTCACAAAGAATAAATATATATATATATATATATATATATATATATATATATATATATATATATATATATATAATTAGACATAATCAAAGTGATGTACCTTGGTAACTCAAATTAGATATTCTTCTCATTGAATTTGAATTTCCAAAATTGTCAAATGCTCATCTTATCTTCCACGTTGTAAAAGTTAATAACTTATAAACTATATATTATAAAATTAGAAATAACCAAAGTGATGTACTTTAGTATAAATATGATGAAGAAAGGAAAAATAAAATAAAAAATTCTTGCATTGGTGAAGATGACATGGTTTTAGTATTTATAGTAATCCATAAATTCTTAACTATTGAATAAATAAATTAAAAGAGTAATGGAGTAATCAATATCTATAATTGTAACTTATATTGGTCATTAATGTCTTAATTATAATTTAGTAATACTTTTAAGAAGGAATAGGTAAAGGTTTAAATATTTAAAGGGATAAATTGTAACTTATATATACCTAAAATAATAAAGGTATTAATGGAGGAATGTAAAGAGAAAAAATTAATAGAGGATATTTATTTAATTTAACTTATATATCAAGGTAAATTAAGAGAAAAAAAATCTTTAAAAAAAGATAAAATATATAAATTCTAATGCTGGCCTATGAGGGGTGCCACATCAGCACTTCCATATCCAGATTTATATATATATATATATATATATATATATATATATATATATAGATTGCTAATAAAATAAGCAAAAGTAAACTTTTCAATGAATTATCATTTTTATGTGAGATAAGTAATAATATTCAATAATGAAGAAAAAATGATTATCATTATTATTTGAGAAATAACATTACATTAATGATAAAAATATAATTCAAAGCAAAAAAATTACAAACAGCAAGGCGTATGTTTTTATGCCTAGAACTAAAGTTTTATGTTCAGGACATACGCCTCAAATTTTAGGACTTACCTTATGGGTCTACGTTTTAAAATTTAACCAGAGAGGATATTTTGTACGCCCTGTGTCACGACCCAGATCGGGTCGCGACTGGCACCCACACTTACCCTCCTATGTGAGCGAACCAACCAATCTAAACCTTAACATTTCAATATAATATCAACAGAAAATAATGCGGAAGACTTAAACTCATAAGTGAAATCAATAATCAACTTCTATAACTCAAAAACATATTATTATCCCTAAAATCTGGAAGTCATCATCACAAGAACATCTATGATCAATTTACTAACTAAAAATGTCTATGAAGCTAAAAATACATAAGAAGCTAGTCCATGCCAGAAATTCAAGGCATCAAGACTTGAAGAAGAAGATCCAGTCCAAGCTAGAAGCATTAGCTCACCCTGAATTTCCGATGTAGTAAAGACTGGCTTGGATTACTGTTGAGTTGAAGACGACGGCACGTTTGCTGCACTCCACAATTAACAAAGAAGAAAACATAAAAGTAGGGGTCAGTACAAAACACGGGTACTGAGTAGATATCATCGGCCAACTCGAAATAGAAAACAGTATATACCAAGTAATATCATAAAATCAACTATTATGCTCAACATGTAGCAACAACAAGTACTATATCATTAACAATTACCGTCAAGTTCACACATGAGGACACAAGCCTCAATATCATACTCATTTGGGAATTAGATTCATTAGATTGAGTATATTAGCATCTTTCAAGATTCATTATCCATATTCCTCTTGTGTCGGTACGTGACACTCCGCTCCCTCATATTCATTAATCCTCTTATGTCGGTACGTGACACTTCGATCCCCTACTACTATGTGTCGGAACGTGACACTCTGATCCCCTAAATCTATGTGTCGGTTCGTGACACCCGATCCCCTAAATCTACGTGTTGGTTCGTGACACCCGATCCCCTAAATCTACGTGTCGGTTCGTGACACCCGATCCCCTAAATCTACGTGTCGGTTTGTGACACTCGATCCCTTAATTCTATGTGTCGGAACGTGACACTCTGATCCCCTAATCTCTTTCTATCAATTCATCAAGCTTTCTTTCTCACCACGGCATCATCAATCTCATTACTTTAGTTCATCACGCCTTCTTTTATACCAAGGCCTCATCATTAACAAGAGATTAGGTTTTTATCAAGATTTGGGATTCAATAGCTTCATCATGTTTATTTATTCACAATTACATAATCATATTCATGCAAGCATACAATTAAGCATATAGAGGGGTTTACAATACTATCAATACATATCATTCACTATTAAGAGTTTCCTACGAATAGCATGAAATAACCATAAACTACCTCCACCGAAGAATTTTGATCAAGCAAGCAATTTCCCAAGCTTTGTTCTCTTCTTTCTCTTGATCGCATGTTTACCCCTCTCTCTTCTTGTTCTTTCTATTTTCTTTATTCAAACCCTCTTTCTTTTACCCTAATTAACATATAATTAAGAAAGAAAGATGGCAATAAAGACCCACTAATTAACTTAAGATTACCTCTTTTAACCCCCAAGTAATTAGACTTATTAACCTTAACCCTCTAACTTTATAATTAAAGTAGAAATAGTCCAAAACGTCCCTTAAAACGTGTAAAGAAATCCGACCCAGATTGGGATTACACAGTCTGTGACGGGCCGTCGTGCCTGCGATAGTCCGTCCTGCTGCTCCGTCACAGAGTTCAGAGACTCAATTTTATTAAAGGGTCTGTGACGGTCCGTCGTGCCTACGACGGTCCGTCCTGCCATGTCGTCACGATGTTCAGAGAGTCTATTTTCAGTACCCAATTTCAGAATTTCTAAGTGTTTTGAAACGAGACCCTGCGACGGTCCGTCGTGCCCATGACGGTCTGTCGTGGGGTCCGTCATCTCAGCCAATTTTCTAGAAATAAAATTTGCTGCTCAAAACAACTAAACAGGTCGTTATAGATACCAATTTACCCATCGTTCGTCCTCGAACGATCACAAGTTAAAAAACAAGGGCGAGAAGGAGTACCTGAATCTTTAAACAGATGTGGGTATCTTTCTTACATATCTGCCTCCTTCTCCCAAGTGGCTTGTTCAACCGGTCGATTCTTCCATTGCACCTTGATGGATGCAATCTCTCTTGACCTCAACTTGCGAACTTCTCTATCTAAAATAGCAACAGGCTCCTCCTCATAAGACAAGTTCTCATCAAGCAAAACTGAATCCCAACGGATAATGTAGTTTCCATCCCCATGGTATCTCTTCAACATCGACACATGAAATACCGGATGCACTCCGGACAACCCTGGGGGCAAGGCTAACTCATAAGCCACTTCCCCTACTCGCTTAAGTACTTCAAGGGGACCAATATATCTTGGGCTTAGTTTACCTTGCTTACCAAACCACATCACCCCTTTCATTGGCGAAACCTTCAATAAGACTTGTTCACCTTCCATGAACTCTAAGTCTCTAACCTTTCGATCTGCATATTCTTTTTGCCTACTTTGCGCCGCTAGAAGATTTTCTTGAATAGACTTCACTTTCTCTATCGAATCCCTCAAAAAGTTAGTACCCCAAGGTCTAACCTCAAATGCATCAAACCACCCAATGGGAGACCTACATCTCCTACCATACAATGCCTCAAATGGAGCCATATCAATGCTTGAGTGATAGCTATTATTGTATGAAAACTCCGCTAAGGGTAGGAAGTTATCCCAATGACCACCAAATTCTATCACACATGCACGAAGCATATCCTCCAATACTTGAATCGTTCGCTCAGACTGACCATCGGTCTGAGGATGGAATGCAGTACTAAGGTCAAACCTAGTACCCAATTCCGCATGCAATGTTTTCCAAAACTTAGAAGTAAACTGCGTACCTCTATTTGATATAATGGAGAATGGAACCCCATGCAATCGAACGACTTCCGAGATGTAAATTTTTGCTAACCTCTCTGCATTGTAGGTCACCTTGACCGGAATGAAATGAGCAGATTTAGTTAACCTATCAACAATCACCCAAATAGAGTCATACTTACTCATTGTCTTTGGAAGACCAACCACAAAATCCATTGCAATTCTCTCCCACTTCCATTCAGGAATGGGCATTCTCTGAAGTGTTCCTCCGGGCCTCTGGTGTTCATACTTTACTTGTTGACAGTTTGGACATTTGGCAATAAAGTCAACAATGTCGCGCTTCATTCTACTCCACCAAAAGTGTTGCTTTAGGTCACGATACATCTTGGTTGCACCCGTATGTATAGAATACCTTGAACTATGAGCCTCTGTCAGAATAGTGTTGATCAAATTATCGACGCTGGGTACACATACCCTTCCCTTAATCCTCAAAACACCTTCCTCATCGATTGTTGCTTCTTTAGCCTCTCCTTGCAACACTTTATCTCAGATCCGGATCAATTTCTCATCGTTAAATTGTTTTCCCTTAATCTGGTCGAGGAAGGAAGATCTTGCCTCCACACAAGCTAAAAATCCTCCCTTCTCATTTACTTCTAACCTCATAAGGTCATTAGCCAGAATCTGAACCTCTCTAGCCAATGGGCGTCTAGAAGCTTGCAAGTGAGATAGACTTCCCATGCTTCCGGCCTTTCTACTTAAAGCATCCGCCACAACATTCGCTTTTCCCGGATGATACAAAATAGTGATGTCGTAGTCCTTGAGTAATTCCATCCATCTTCTCTGTCTCAAGTTCAAATCTTTCTGAGTAAAGACATATTGTAGGCTACGATGATCCGTATAGACCTCACACTTAAGCCCATATAAATAGTGTCTCCATTGCTTTAATGCAAACACTACCGCGGCCAATTCCAAATCATGTGTTGGATAGTTACGTTCATGCACTTTTAATTGCCTCGAAGCGTAAGCAATCACATTCTTCTCTTGCATTAGCACTGCACCCAACCCAGAATTGGATGCATCACAATAAACGATGAAGTTCTTACCCTCTACTGGCAAGGTAAGGATAGGTGCGGTAGTCAACAAAGTCTTGAGTTTCTGAAAGCTTTCTTCGCACTCATCCGACCACACAAATGGAACATTCTGCTAAGTTAAGTTCGTCAATTGGGAAGCAATAGAAGAGAATCCTTTTACAAATCGGCGGTAGTAGCTAGCTAAACCAACAAAGCTCCTTATTTCTGACACATTAGTAGGTCTTACCCAATTCTTCACTGTCTCAATCTTAGAAGGATCCACCATCACTCCATCCTTAGAAACCACGTGCCCCAAGAAGGACACTGCATCTAGCCAAAACTCACACTTAGAGAACTTGGCATAAAGCTTTTTCTCCCTCAACATTTCCAATACCATTCTCAAATGCTCCTCATGTTCCTCCTTACTTTTAGAGTATATCAGTATATCATCAATAAATACGATCACAAAGTGATCCAGATATGGCTTAAAAATCCCGTTCATCAAGCTCATGAACGCAACAGGGGAATTCGTAAGGCCAAAAGACATCACTACAAATTCGTAATGCCCATACCTGGTTCTAAAAGCAGTCTTTGGCACATCAGTTGCCCGTATTTTCAATTGATGATAACCGGATCTCAAGTCAATCTTAGAGAAGACACAAGCACCTTGTAACTGATCGAACAAGTCATCAATGCGAGGAAGGGGATACTTGTTCTTAATAGTTACCTTATTCAGTTGTCTGTAGTCTATGCACATCCGAAAACTCCCATCTTTCTTCTTCACAAAAAAAATCGGAGCACCCCAAGGAGATGCACTTGGTCTAATGAAGCCTTTGCTCAACATCTCTTGAAGTTGGGCTTTTAATTCTCTTAACTCCGCGGGAGCCATTCTATAAGGGGGTATAGAAATGGGGCGAGTGCCCGGTTCAAGATCAATACAGAAGTCAATATCCCTATCTGGTGGCATACCAGGAAGATCTGCAGGGAACACATCCAAATACTCACGGACTACCGAAACCGAATCAATCGAGGGTACTTGAGTAGTGTCATCCTTGAGATGGGCCAAGAAATCTAAACACCCTTTACTAACCATTTTCTTATCACGAAGAAAGGAGATGATATGCACCGGATTAGAAGTGTAGTCACCCTCCCACACTAACGGATCTGTCCCAGGTTTGGCTAACGTCAAAGTCTTAGCATTACAATCCAAGGTCGCAAAATTCGGAGAAAGCCAAGTCATACCCAGAATTACGTCAAAGTCAACCATTTCTAAGTTAACCAAATCTACATAAGTATTGCTCCCAACAAAATTCACCAAACAAGACCTATATACCTTTTAAACTACCACAGACGCACCCACCGGAGTAGAAAAACGAATAAGCATATCAAGTAATTCACAATGTAAAGTTAGACCATTAGCAATGAGAAAGATACATAAGAAAATGTGGATCCAGGATCAAACAATACGGAAGCCATGCAATCACAAACCACAAGATTACCTGTGATGACAGAATCAGATGTCTCCGCCTCCGATCTCCCAGGAAAACGTAGCAATGGGCCCCATTACTTGTCTGTCCGTTGCCCCTACCATGTTGTGTTGTAGTGGCTCCAGTTTGCCCATCACCTCTGCCGTTTTGGTGACCACCATTACCTAGACCACCACGTCCTCCAGAATAACGGCCTCTACCATGACCTCTTGCCATTGCTCTTCCTCGAGCCACAACCCCAGTGGCTGGCTCAGACGTTTCTTGTCTTGCCGGTGTTGGTGTTGGCGCAGTCGTTGCTCTAGTTCTAACCATCTGCGAAATAGAGTGAAGATGGTCAGATACCAATTTGTATCACCTAGATACCAATTGGATTCAAGTAGTAGCACGAAAGAAAGAAAGAAAGAATGGAATTTTCCTAAAGTCTTATAGTCTCTCAAAGAAAAGTAAAGGCGTCCCCCTACCGTTCCTCAAGACTCTACTAGACTCGTTCTTGTGTGATGAGACCAACGAACCTAATGCTCTCATACCAAGTTTGTCACGACCCAAATCGGGTCGCGACTGGCACCCACACTTACCCTCCTATGTGAGCGAACCAACCAATCTAAACCTTAACATTTCAATATAATATCAACAGAAAATAATGCGGAAGACTTAAACTCATAAGTGAAATCAATAATAAACTTCTATAACTCAAAAACTTATCATTATCCCCAAAATCTGGAAGTTATAATCACAAGAACATCTATGATCAATTTACTAACTAAAAATGTCTAAGAAGCTAAAAATACATAAGAAGCTAGTCCATGCCGGAAGTTCAAGGCATCAAGACTTGAAGAAGAAGATCCAGTCCAAGCTAGAAGCATTAGCTCACCCTGAATTTCCGATGTAGTAAAGACTGGCCTGAATTATCATTGAGTTGAAGACGGCGACACGCTTCTTGCACTCCACAATTAACAAAGAAGAAAACATAAAAGTAGGGGTCAGTACAAAACACGGGTACTGAGTAGATATCATCGGCCAACTCGAAATAGAAAACAGTATATACCAAGTAATATCATAAAATCACTATGATGCTCAACATGTAGAAACAACAAGTACTATATCATTAACAATTACTGTCAAGTTCACACATGAGGACACAAGCCTCAATATCATACTCATTTGGGAATTAGATTCATTAGATTTAGTATATTAGCATCTTTCAAGATTCATTATCCATATTCCTCTTGTGTCGGTACGTGACACTCCGCTCCCTCATATTCATTAATCCTCTTGAGTCGGTACGTGACACTTCGATCCCCTACTACTATGTGTCGGAACGTGATACTCCGATCCCCTAAATCTATGTGTCGGTTTGTGACACCCGATCCCCTAAATCTACGTGTCGGTTCATGACACCCGATTTCCTAAATCTACGTGTCGGTTCGTGACACCCGATACCCTAAATCTACGTGTCGGTTCGTGACACCCGATCCCTTAATTCTATGTGTCGGAACGTGACACTCCGATCCCCTAATCTCTTTCTATCAATTCATCAAGCCTTCTTTCTCACCAAGGCATCATCAATCTCATTACTTTAGTTCATCACGCCTTCTTTTATACCAAGGCCTCATCATTAACAAGAGATTAGGTTTTTATCAAGATTTGGGATTCAATAGCTTCATCATGCTTATTTATTCACAATTACATAATCATATTCATGCAAGCATACAATTAAGCATATAGAGGGGTTTACAATACTATCAATACATATCATTCACTATTAAGAGTTTACTACGAATAGCATGAAATAACCATAACCTACCTCCACCGAAGAATTTTGATCAAGCAAGCAATTTCCCAAGCTTTGTTCTCTTCTTTCTCTCGATCGCACGTTTCCCCCTCTCTCTTCTTGTTCTTTCTATTTTCTTTATTCAAACCCTCTTTCTTTTACCATAATTAACATATAATTAAAAAAGAAAGATGGAAATAATGACACCTTAACCCTCTAACTTTATAATTAAAGGAGGAATAGTCTAAAACGTCCCTTAAAACGTGTAAAGAAATCTGACCCAGACTGGGATTACGCAGTCTGTGACGGGCCGTCGTGCCTGCGACGGTCCGTCCTGCTGCTCCGTCACAGAGTTCAGAGACTCAATTTTATTAAAGGGTCTGTGACGGTCCGTCGTGCCCACGACGGTCCGTCCTGCCATGTCGTCATGAAGTTCAGAAAGTCAATTTTCAATACCCAATTTCAGAATTTCTAAGTGTTTTCAAACGAGACCCTGCGACGGTCCGTCGTGACCATGACGGTCCATCGTGGGGTCCGTCGTCCCAGCCAGTTTTCCAGAAATAAAATCTGCTGCTCAAAACGACTAAACCGGTCGTTACACCCTGGCCCGAAACTCGCATCGAAACTCACCCCAAAAACATTTTTGAAAATATTGATATACCTGTTCGTGAATTGGATGGTTTCCTTGCCAGCTGCCACTACATAGAGGTAAGTATTGACTCCTTTTCCTTTCTTAAGTTATGAACAAAAAATTCTAACCCTAATAATTTATGTTCGTATATGGGTCAAGTGAAATATGATATTAATTATTAAGTAAATTGTTAATTTGACCCATTAAACATTTAGTAAAATTAGTTATTTGATATGTAACCGTCAATTAATAAATTCTAGTCAAACAAACTTTCAAAATTTCCAAATATGATCGTTCGGGTGATTCCAATTTAATTAGCGGGCAACAAGCATTTCAAGCAATGCATATTTTGTAGCATGATTATTACTAAGATAATTTATCTTAGAAAACGAGCTAGGATATAATTAAGCATCAACATCGATAAAACAATCATGCATAAAATAATTATTTAGTTATTAATATGCTGGAAATAATTGTCAAAATCTACATAAAAAATTTAAGCTTTATTAGCACACAGACATTTCTTATGGTCCTATAGGCATGATTTCTAATCAATTAACATGATAAAACTTATTAAACTCTGACAAGATAATTAGGGTTTGTTGGATTTATATAATATGATTAATTAACTTTGATTGTATTAGTTAAGGCCTATAGACATGGTTTGTCAGTGTGAGCAGTCTGAAATTTCATTGATCCTATAGGTAGGATTTCTATGTGAATGTCATACAAGATATATTATAATCAGATTAATTGAAAATTTTCATTTATTAGAGTATGATTAATTTAATTAAGAACAGAATCTATTAGAGTCTGATTACTTAACCTAGAGAGAATATAAAAATTTCAGAATTCATAAATATAAAAAAGCAATTATAGGTTATTCATTTATCTGAAAATTATAGAACCTGTAGACATAATATCCATGTGTACATGCTAATAATTAATTATTTACTAATTCTTTTAATTATCTTATGAAAATTTTAAAAATCTGATTAACATATTGAAAATTGATCAGGCTTTATACATGACATTTAACTCATATAACATCAAATACATTAATATAAGCTTATGCATGATATCTTAGCGCAACTAACAAACTAAAAATTTAGCAATATTTAAGCATGTTTTCTAAGCAAACAAATCGATTAAATATCTATTTGAAGCCTATGTGCATAAATTTCTACGATCAGTAGCAAGTTAATTAAATTATGTGAGCATGACGTCGAATTATATCATTAGTCAATTTCTGAATATTACAAAATTACATATGAGACAAGATTCTAAAAATTCCAATATGATTGGATACACAATGTAATTTAGTAATAGGCAACTTATCTATAACAATCACACATAAGAAAATAAACTAGAATAATATAAAAAAAATAGTTAGCACATATATCTGTCCCCCTTATACGATCCACCAAATATGTTTCATATATATAAAGAGAGTTAAGGTTACAATTTACAAAATATAACAAGGCAAAATAAAAGGATAAATTGATAATATATATATATATATATATATATATATATATATATATATATATATATATATATATATATATATACTATACACAAACACACACACACACAATTGTCACAGACCAAATTTATTCATGAGTGACACCCACACTTAACCTCCTAGGTGGGCGAACAAAAGAATTCAACCCCAACATATATTTATCATTCAACTTACAAAATACTAACCATAATGTAAAAAAATGAAATGTTATTAGTGTAAGAAACACAAATTCATAAAGTATATTATATGTCATTCCAATAACCTTAAAGTCATCACGTTAAGGACATCTAATCTCTAAATACTAAGTCTGAGTGTTAAAGAGCTCAAAATAAATGAAATAAGGTAATTTGTGTCCTAAAGCTAAGGACATCATGCCATGAATAAGAGAATTCAACATGAGTGTTTCTCCCCAAAAATGCCTAAGATCAACGAGCATGACTAAATCTCTCACCCTTGAATTTTATATGTTGGAGAATGGCTAGAGATGAGGACAATTCGAAGTCGTTGGTAAACTCTATCACGACCCGAGTCTACACCTTGGACATTGCCGACACTCAAGAACTGTTGTTGGTCCCCAACCAACCATCATCGTGGCTAAGTACAAGCGGAAGAATAACTTAAGCATGCAAAAGTTTAAAACAAAATAAAAATCACTAAATTGAAATACAAAACTTTACCTCAAAAGAAAACTCCGAATAATATAATACATTCAATTCGCCATAAAATTGAAAATCTAAGTCTTTACAGTATTTAATAATATAAAGGAATAATACATACTCCTCATCTATACTGAACATCTATGAAGCCTCGGAGTAATAATGATTGAAATATGGGCAAGACCCATGACCTCCTGATAAAAAAAGAAATGTAAATGAATTCCTCAAGAAGCAAGGAGGCACACATAGCTAACTCCAACACTTGCATGTATCTATGAAGTCTTTGTTGATGATCCTGAATACATGTGCCTGCATCATCAAAAGATGAGGACAAAGGGCTCAGTAGGAGGAATGTACGAGCATCTAAGGGTAATTATAAAGCATAAAGAACACGCTTGAACTTGATAAAAAGGAAACATACTTACATCTTTTTAACTCAACTCAAATCAAGAATAAGATACTCAACTCAAAGATTAGATACTCAACTTAAAGATTCAATACTCAACTTCAAAGATACGATACTTGACTCAATGAAGCACATATCAACTCAACATACTCAAGTTAAGGTACTCACATCAAAATACTCGACTCTTTATACTTAACTGAACTCTTTTCGATATAAAGATATTTAAAACAAGTGAAATATAAATAAAAAATTGTTTAAAAACATGATGTCAACTCATAATCATAATATCATAAAAGAAAAAACATGGTCCCTCTAAAAGTCTACTTGTTCAATGGATGAATTAAGTCGCATACCCCCATTCATACGAAGTAAAACCCCTTGAGGAACCATGTAAATAGTGCTTTGGGATTTACTCTAACTGACAACTATAACTTAAGAGCTATAGTGATAATACAAAAATTTACCTCGTGCTGCTGAGGACAAACCTATACCTTGGTATTAGTATAGGAAGCTGACTTAACTTATAGTGGATCCACTAGCTTAACTTATGTGAACATCAAAAAGATATAATCCATTAATACCCATGATGAAAAAATGGTTTATGGAGATTCAAGTTATCATGAACTCTCATCCTTTATATCGGTTCTCAATATTACTCCCAAAAATATACTTAGGTTTATGTGGTTTTAAAACAACTTCTTTCTTTATGTTGAGATAATTTCTCAACACTTAGCTTTAAAATCTTCCTTGGAATCGATATTCCCTTTTCTTTCTTAAAACTCTTTGTAAATCTTAGTTTCCTCTTAGCTGAAATGTGAAATAATTTATAAATTTTGTGGCAGTACTTAGTTCCCTATAGATTTTTGAGAAGTGAAATCAACTCTTTATTATTAGCTTAACTTGGAACTTTTAGTCTTGAAACAAAAATAAAACTTGCATTAAAGACTCTTGAAAACTTTAACAAACTTTACTTTTATTGGATTCTGAACTTCAAGACTTAACTCTAACTTCTCTTGACTTTGATCTTTACTTTCCTTGATTCGATTATGGATTCAAGGTTTGCAATCCCATGTTTATTGATGATTTTAAAATGTTCAACATGGAGAGTTCATGCGGGATTAGGAGCATGAACTACTCATTCAAGGACTCATAGACACTTCTTATCTTAAGATTGTTCGACATACAGGGTTCACGTGGAATTATGAGCATGAACTACTCAACTCAAGGACTTCATAGGTAACATGTAATAGTCCCATGATTTAGAATATAATCATAAAAATACTAAGGAATTGAATACTCAAGACATAGAACTAGGAGATACTACTCCTCTCAATAATAATCAATTTATGGAATTCATGGGGAAGATATGGGCATGAACAACTAGACTTGGTCTATATAATATGATGGAACTCATCTATAAAAATATTATAATTATCTTACTTACTTCCTCAAAACTTTGTTCAAGTCAATGGTTTAGCTTAATTATTCACAATTGATCTCCAAAACATTCTTGAACTCTACTCTTAACTCTATCGCTTAAATGTGAATTATGAATCCAAGAGTGTTGGTTCATTACAGAAGGATCTCATGATGATAAGGTAGTCTCATGAATACATTCTCCTACTCACTTGCTAATGTTAAGTTACTAGAAGTTGTAGAATATATCACAAAAGGATCCAAAGGGACTTTCTTAGAATGTTTGAAAGAATTCTCAAATTTAACCCTCAACTCTACCTTGAACTTGAGTTATGAATTCAAAGTTATGATCATGTTAAGAATGTTTTTAGTTTTTTCGATGTATCTTAGAGTAGTTAGAGACGAAAGGTGTAAAGGTGCACTTTAAATGAACCAAACGGAGCAACGGGAGGTAAACTGGATGGGGAAGGTGACCCTAACCCTATGGGTGTCACGGGGCGCCAGCCTCTAAATTTCAAAAGTAGGTTTGGGACGCTCTTGCTAGCGCATCACACTTGTCCCCAACCCAGAATATCAAACGAGTTTCCTTGCTTGTTTTTTCACCCTAATTAGCCTAGAATAAAATGGTTTCTTTCGCAATCACTTGGATTCAATTAATTAACTTAATTACACTCTAATCTATTGAAATCAACACTCAAATAACTAAATTTCATCTCAAGAAATCATCAAAACCCTAGCACAGCAAAATTTAGAATGAATTTTAAGAAGACATATCAATAACTCATCAAGAACTCTAATCTTTCGACTTCAATAGCATGATTAGCGTGTGGGTGAACTAACCCAGAACTATGAAAGCTTAAATGTCTTTTAGGGATCAAACCCATGGCGGAAGTTCATGACATCACACAAGAATATCGACGAATGCTTGATCCTCTCCTTTTTTATCCTCTTTTATCCTCTTTTGTCTTCTTTTCTTTTCTTGAACACTCAACTAAATCCCTATGTGTATATAAGGATTATAAAACGGAACCTAATAGGATTATGACCCTAAAATATTATTTATAACAATTGAAAACTGGACAACCTAACTTCAAAGGATCATATCTAACTCATCCGAACATGAAGTGTAGCAAACTCGGTGGAGATGGAAAAATAATTCATATATTTTTACTAAGAATATTTTAGCACACCTAACTCGTCATTTTCTAGGAGTTATTGTCCTTGGAAGTTTACCTAAAGCTAATACCTAGATTAACTTGCAAATTTTTGTTATTTCAATTTAATTTTTCGAGAACTCAACATGCTACATCTAATGACCTTAACACTCAAGAAATTTTAAATCCCTTCCAAAAATCTCACTTACTACGAAGGAGTCTTAATTCAATTTTTTTCGAGGGTGTTACATACTCGCTGCACTTCATAAAAGGAAGAAAATGAAAAACAAAAGTAGCACTCAATACAGGGCAACATGTACTGACTAGATATCATCAGTCAACTCAAAATAATAACTAATACACAATGAATAGTAGTACAAAATCAACTATGACACTTTGGGTGATAAGCAACAAGTGACAAAAGAATCAAGTACAGAATAAATCATAATATCAAACACACGTATGGTGACTCATGCCCCCACACCACGCTCATTTGAGAAATGGGTTATTTGAGATTGAGTACATTAAGTTAATTCAATATCTTTTTCCTTTAATATTATCGTGTTGGAATGTTACACTTCGATCCAATTTTATTGTATTAGAATTTGACACTCTGATAGAATAATACCATGTCGAAATGTGACAATCCGATCAAATTATACCGTGTAGGAACTTGACTCTTCGATCCATAATTATGTGTCAAAACATGACACTCTAATCCATAATACCGTACCGGAACGTGACACTCCATTCAAATTATATTGTTAACTTATCATTTATTATCACGACTAGGAGGTGTCAAAAATGAATCCAAACCTAGGTACCCAACCCAACCCGCCCAGAATTTTAGGGGTTGGGATAAGTATAATTTGAATTATATTTAATCTCAACCCATTAAGGCCTACTCATTTTACAAAAATTCTCATTCAAGCCCAATGTAATCACCCATTTCAACCCGTTTCAAAACCTATTACTAACATATGTTCTTATATTAAGTTATGAATTATCTATATATTTGACATTTCTTAGGATTTATCTATCCATTTCCTACTTTTTCAAAAAAATCTTCAGCTGAAAATTCGAATTGTGATTTTAAAGGTTAAAAATAACTATAAGATTATTAAAATTAATCGGGTCTAATTGGGCGGGTCAAGAACTAATCCATTTTTAGCCCATTTAAACATAACATATTTCAGCCCTAAGTAAACATAGGTGGGTAAACACCCAACCCAGTTTCTATTTTAATCGATTTAAATATCTCTAATTTCAACCCAACCTGCCCATTTTACGCCCCTAATCGCCACTATTCCCAGCATTAAAAATATTCTATCAAACCTTCATTATTCAAAACATCACTCCGGTAGAGAGGGTTAAAAATTACAAACTCCACGGTCTCAGGATTTCAGACCCATCCAAAACCACATAACCAAGCTACACAATCACACTATCAAGTACATATAGAAATTCACAATATTATTCAATTTAGATAAATCACTATTAAGTGTGTATTTATCAAAAAGATTAAATCATAACCTACCTCCACCGAAGAACCGAAGTGAATAAAGCTCATTTTCCAATACTTTTCCTTTCATCAATGCCTTTGAATCATTCCAATTTATTAAGTATTCATAATTTGTAAGTTAACAAGGCTATAGACAGCCACGTTACTATATTTCTAGCCTAAACCCAAAAATTCATCCGATTCTATAATCCATTTTCCTATAGTTCTACCCTAAGTGAAAGTCTTAATTCCATCAATTAACATAACTTTAATGGTATTCAACTAGCACACTACATCTAATATTTAAATACTTAACAGCATTTAAACTCAATATTTAATACCATCAATAATAACAAGAGCCACCTAATCTATATTAGATAAACATCAAGCAGTACACAACTCAGTAGCAAAACTATGTATCCCTTTTATTCTATATATGTAATTCAATACCTTACTTAACATTTGTTAATTATTACTTAATGATTACCACATAACTATTGTAATGAGTGTATGACAATTGTGCGTTAAGTTATGTCGCTCAAATGCACAGAGTCCACCCAAAACGTTGTAGCAACCTTTTATGTTGAAGGTCACTTCTCCCAAACTAATATATATTTACTCAAATTTTTACACGATTTCCAATCTTACTCTCTATATGTAATATATTACTCTGTTTGATTTCCAGGAAAGTTATTTCACACCAAAATTGAAACATACGACTAACGAATTGATATACTTAACCCATCCCGTAAAAAATCAATGAAATTTAACGATTAATCTATAATAGAAATAATATATTCCTATAAGAATATGCACAATTACCATTAATGAAGAAACTTACCAACAAGATAATACACTGTTGATCCTTGAAGTCACCGCACAGGTAAATCTTCTTCTCAATTTTTTTTTACGCGCATGCATCTATTTTTGTTTTCATTTCTTCTACTAAATATTATTTGTAAAAACTCAGGTTAAATCCAATTCTCAACATCTTGCCTCAAACGTAGGAGTTGCTAAGAGTAAAATTAACTTCAACAATTTCATATAAAGTCATTATTATTTAAATTTCACAACGAAACACCTACATAATTTCACTACATTTTCAAATAAAATATGAATTTGTATATATAGTATATTATATGTATTTTTTAACTAAAGAAAATCTCTAAATAATAGTTGGTAATATTTTTAATATGATTCTTTGGACATAATACTTCTAATCATCGGAACCTACTATATAAATATTTCAAAACATATGCATTATTGCTTGTCAACTTCTTGATGATGTTAAAACATTTAAACTAACAACTCACAAACTAAAAAATATGAGAATAAGATATTCATTTTCTATCTATATCCTTATGTTTTTTATGTAACTTTGATCTTCTCATCGTGTCTAAGACACTTCCATATGAAAAAACTATAATTTTTATTGGTTCAATCAGTTTCTTGAAAAAATTGACAGAAGGATGACACTTGTTATTTTTTGGATGATATAAGGACGTTTTAAGATCTCTTAGAAAATATGAGAATTTACATTAGATTTGAGTCATAGTTGAGGGATGATTTAGCCAAATACTCACATTTAATATACAGAAACTTAAGGTCAACAAAAGAATCAATTTATATTAAACGAATCATATGAAATAAAAGATGCAACAATCGGGTTTCATCATTATTGAAATGCCAATGAGAGAATAATCGAGCCCAGTAAATTTTTTTCATAGTATTAGTATTTTTCCAACCTTATCCAAATTTGGAGAAAAAATCAGAATCATCAAGGCGTAGAGAAATCTAGTCGCAATTGGGTGGCGTAAATATGAAATTGATTGTATGAATCGATATATAACTCGTTAACGAATCCATAAGATTTTATGGAATTGAATTTTTATAAGTAGATATCATGGAATCAATCTTATTATTAAGGGCATTTTCTAAGCGTTATGGAATGGAGGTGTGTTCTAAAAAGGGGGAATTGAATTTCTTCTGAGAGAGTTTTGTTAAGGATTGTGCCATTTTAATGAGATTATTGTTGCAAGGCTGCTGTAACGGGATAGTAACCGTTGTGATGGATGATACGGGATTTAAAATCATATTTCGATAGAAGAGTGTTCTATCACAAAAATGCCACTGCAGCGGGACAATTCGCCACCGTAGCAGGACATGTGTGACTTGTGTCGTTACCAAAATCCCTAAATGACCTTATTTAGCACTTTGCGACTATTAGATCTAAGGAACGACACCTATATGATTATAACTGGTTGTCCACCATTTTTGAGGCTACAGGTAAGCTTTTCATTCCACGAAACCATTTTTTAATCCGTAGAACGTAATAGAATGGGTAAATATTGATAGAGAAGGATTTCTTGATAGAATTTATGGTGTAAACAACCCTAATCTAGATATAAGAGATGATGGTTATGATCAAGGGTTGTTAGAGTTTTCAGTAATCTTTGTAAGTAGTGATGGTTTATGGATTTTTGTATATTATTAATTTTTTTTAGACCAGAACAAGAAAAACAAATCAAGAAAGGGAAGAATCAACTTTCTTAGGGTTTTAATCCTGTTTCGATGTAGGTGATGATCATCATTCTATGTTTGTGTGACCTATGCATGTTCTTTCTTCATTGTGATTCTTGTATATGGATGAATGTTGCAATATTGATCACACTTGTTGTAAAAATGAGATAGATGAATGATGTTACCATGCAATCTTTATGTAAATGTATGCTCTTTATGATATACTTATGATTGTGATTGTGGTGTGTGTTTGGGGATCGGATTGCCATGTTTCGGCAAGCTAAGTTGGATCTGGTTGCCACGTTCTACCACAAATATTTGATTTGGTTGCCACGTTTTGCCAAAACTATTCTATTGGGTTGCCACGTTATGGTACAACTATGGGATCAAATATCCACATTTCGGCAATCGAATTGTTTGAGTTTGGGTTCCATGAGAGGACCAATGATGTGATGAAACATATGAAAATTTTGTTTATGCTTTATGATGATGATTGTAATGTTGTTTTACTTGTTTATGTTGCACATGTGGGATAGTTGAGTGATCCTACAAGTACAGTGTGGTTGTGTACTTATTCTGCACTTGCCCTTATTTTTGTTAGGTACAGTGCATCTTCAAGCGGCTATTGATAAACCTAACTTAGGAGACTAGATATTTTCGCATTGAATTCATGGGTGATCCGCATCTTCCGGACTGCCATGGATTTCTCTTTCGTCTATGTCCACCATTTTTGGACTTAGACATTCAATTTTGTTTGATGGTAGTAGTTTTTCTTCAATAGGATAATCAATGTGGATGTCAATCACGATGGTATGGTTCATAAAACAGAGCCTAGGTTTATTGATCTTAATGTACCAAAATGAGTCTAACAAAGTCTTGAGGAATGGTACCTGGTCTCCTTTACTTTTGTTTGGGGGGGGGGGGGGGGGGCTATAAAACTTTAGGACATCTCTAATTTCTTTTCTTGTCTTTTTTGTTCTATAACATGATTCCAATTGGTATTGCCGATTCAAATTGGTATCTAAACTTTTTCAGTCTTCTATATGTATATGGTTAATACTAGGTTCAACAGTGTTCATCACGCATCTCTCTTCAATGCTTTGTATAAGGAACCTGTAGCGAGAGGTTGTGGTCAAGTAAGTGGTAGAGGAAGATCAAGGGGTAGATGCAATGGTAGAGTAACTCCTCCCGTTAATGAGATACCTATGGACACTGTCTGAGTGAATGAGAATCCTACGATACATAATGAAGTGCTAGAAGAGGAAATTTAGATTGAGGATATTGAGGAGATTGAACATAAGGAAGGAGTAATGTTGAAGCTATATGAATATTTATTGTATATCCCGTGTTAGCTCAACAAATCTTGTTGTTCTTGGAAGGGTTGGTTGGTACGGTATTACTTTCACCCACTTCAGTCACTACTAATTCTTCAGTTGCTAATAGTGCAGCCAATAAAGGCGAGATGGGAGGTAATGACGGTTTCTTTTGTCCTTTGTTTTGTGTGGTAATGACAGAGAATGATCATGATATGTTGAATAAGTTTCAAAAACATAAGCCTTCGATATTTCTATGTTCTTAGACTGAAGATAGTTATGAGTTCATCTTCGATGTTACGAGAGGCTGCATAAGCTACTCACAAACATGGGGTTGAGTTCGTGTATTGCCAACTTCAAGGTGAGGCCAAGCTATGGTTGAGAGCTTATATGGAGTGAAAATATTCTATATTACCTTTACTAACTTAGACACAATTATGTTCCTTGTTTCTAGAGATTAATAAGCCAAAACTTTGACAGATTGAAGAAGGGTTAGTTCATGACAGTAGGGCCAGGTGGTATTTATATGGCTACTTTTGAGGCCACATTTCATGCTCTATACAAATATGCTACGCAATTTAAGACTACTGAGTAGGAAAGGATCCTGTTATTTATTAGAGGTTTAAATTATGAGTTACAAGTATTATCTATGCAGATGACTTCGACATGGAAGAGTTATAATGAGGTGGCAGACTATGCCAGTATAGGGGTAAAGGTGAGACGGTCAAGCTTAGGCGTTGGTTAGGAGAGAGCCAAGAATTTTGGTAATTTTCAGGGATCTTAGCGTTGGTTAGGAGAGCCAAGAATTTCGGTAATTTTGAGGGATCTTATGCTAGAGGATCAAGTCGACCCACGCTCGCAGCCAAGCCAATTTAGTCTTCTATGCACCCCTATAGAAGTAACTCTTCGGGAAATCCATATCAAAAATTTTAAAATAGCAAGAGCATTGTGCATGCAACAAACATTAGACTGTCGGACAACCGTACCTGTTATAATTTTGTGGAACTTTACATATGAGGAGAAATTTTCCACACATTTATGTGGTTGATTACGTACAAAAACATTATCGAGCAATTATACCCACGTGAAATGGTAGTGATGGTAGACGATGTGCATAAGGTAGGTGAGAAGGTAATTTGTGAGGCGGTGGAGGAAGAAGAAATTGAAACTGAGGTAGAGGTAATGTGCAACAAAATTTAGAGGTGGGTCGTATTGATACTAGAGCTCAGTGTCATGCCTTCCAGGAAAAAATGAGGTGGAGGCGTCTTATAAGGTAATTACATGTTCTATTCTTTTCGTTGATCGTATGACTAATGTGTTATTTGATCTGGTTTCTATTTGTTCTTATGTTTTTATGAGATTTTCCTCTAATTTTTAGATGATGTAATATGTCCTTGATGCCTCTTTTCGTGTTTCTACCACTATAGGAGAGTTATTCATAGTCACCCGTGTCCATCCTTCTTGCCTTATTTGTATTATGGGATTTAAGCCTTGGGTTAATCTAGTGATTTTAGATATGATTAACTTTGACATAATCTTAGGCAGGAATTGGTTTTCCTCCTATTATGTTGTGCTTAATTGTAATACTAAGTTTGTGACTTTAGAAATTCCAGAAAGGGAAAGTAAGAGTTGGAATGGGTGTACAAGCGTAAGAAAGCTAAGATTATATCCTCCATTTGGGTTAGCAAGCTAGTAGAGTAGGGTTGTTTAGATTATTTGTCTCTTGTTTGGCTTGTCGAGATTGAGACTCCATCCTTTTGGTCTATTCATGTGGGGTCTGAGTTTAGTGAAGTGTTTCAAAATGACATGGCAAGCATGCCTCTGAATGGAGAAATAAATTTTTGTATCGACATAAAACCTGTTACTCGTCTTATTCTCCGTATCGTATGGATCCAATATAATTGAGAGAGCTTTAGGCTTAAATCCATGAACTTTGGTATAAGGATTCATTCTTCCTAGCGCTTCCCCTAGGGGTGTTTCAGTGTTGTTTGTAAGGAAAAAGGATTGTAGTTTGAGAATGTGTTTAGATTGTCGACAATTAAATAAAGTCACTATTCAAAACAAGTATCCCTTACCCCAAATAATTATTCTCTTTGACCAATTGCAAGGGGTAGAAGTATTCTCTATGATTGATCTAAGGTCCGAATATCATTAAAAATAAGGCGAGAAGATGTGTGCCCAAGACATCTTTTAGAAATCGCTGTGAGTACTTTCAATGTTTGGTTCTGTTTTTTGGGTGACGAATGCACTTGTAGCCTTCATGAGCTTGATGAATGTGGTGTTCAAGACATTTCTTGATTCCTTTCTAATAGTCTTTATTGAAGATGTTTTGGTTTATTTTAAAAGTTAAGAAGAGTATGTCAACCATCTTCCTACTGTTTTAGGTGTTGTTTTGAAGAAAAATATATATGCTAAATTTTGCAAGTGTGAACTTTTGTTGAAATTGGTGTCCTATTTGGGGCATGTAGTTTCAAGTTAAGGGGTAATGGTAGATCCTCAAATATAGAAATGGTTAATATTTGGGTGTGACCTATTTTGGTGCCGAATATTAGGAGTTTTCTGCTACTCGCTAGCTATTATCATCGATTTGTTAAGAATTTTGCTTCAATTTCTACTCACTTGACTAATTAGCAAAGAAGGAGATACCACTATAATGGACTAAAAATGTGAGGAAAGATTCCAAAAGTTCAAGACACTACTGACTATCGTACCTATCCTAGCATTACTAGTGGAAGGTAAAGATTTCGATGTTTATTGTGATGCTTCACATTCCAGTTTGGATGTTGTGTTGATGTAGGATAAAAATGTTATAGCTTGTGCCTCGCATCAATTGAAGGTACATGATAGGAATTATCCAACTCATGATTTTGAGTTGACGGTGGTGGTATTTGGTCTAAAAATGTGACAGCATTACCTTTATACGATTAAGTGTGAAGTATTTACTGACAATCATAGTTTGCAATATGTGTTCATGCAAAAGGATATAAATTAGACACATGGAATATGAATAAAGTTACTCAAAGATTACAATGTGACCGTTAAATACCATCCGGTTAAGGCTAATGTTGTAAAATACGCGTTGAACGGGAATGTGGGAAGCATGGATATCTTAGCTTACTTGATAGCAACCAAGGGTCCTTTGTCCCAAGAAATTCAGACCTTATAGTCTAAGTTTGTCAAGTCGAGCATCTCTTTAAAGAGGCGGGGTGTTAGCTAGTATTGAAGAAAAGTCCACGTTCATTGAGGAGATCAAGGCCAAGCAGTTTGAAGATGGAAATTTAGAGGCGCTTAGAACAAAGATTGTGATAGGTAAGTCTAGAGAGACCACTCTTGATGAGAATGGTGTACTCAACTATATGGGTAGAATATGTGTCCCTCGAGTTGATGACTTGATACAAAAATTAGTGGAGGAATATCACGTTTGCGATATTCTATTCATCCGGGTGTAACCAAGATGTATAGAGATCTGAAGAGAATATATTGGTTGTCGGGTATGACGAAATAAATTGCGGTGTTTGTGGCCAAGTGTCAGAATTATCAAAATCTGAAGTATGAACATCAAAGGCTTGCTGGATAACTTAAAAAATGGCCAGTGCCGGTATGGATGTGGGAGAGAATAGCCATAGATTTTGTAGTAGGTCTTACCAAGACTTTGTGCAAGTTTGATTCTTTTTAGTTAGTGGTTGATAGATTGACTAAGTCAGCCCATTTCATCCTGGTAAGGGTAGATTAAAATGCGGAACAAGTAGCTAAAATCTATCTTAAGGAGATGGTGAGGTTATATAGGGTGCCCCTTTATCATCTTAGATAATGGTCCAATTTTAACTTCCATGTTTTGTAGGAAGCTATCTGATGAATGAGGCACACAATTCACTTTTAGTACAACTTTTCATCCCAAGACGGATGGATAATCGAAAAGGAATATTCAAGTGTTGGAAGACATGTTGAGATATGGTATTATTGATTTTGAAGGTCATTGGAATAAGTTCTTACCATTATGTGAGTTCTCTTTTAATAATTATTATCACTAAAGCATTGATATGGCACCATTTGAGACGTTGTATGTGAAGGTATGTAGATCACACATAGGTTGGTTTGAGGCTGACAATGTGAAACCTTTATGGGTTGACTCAGTGAAGAATGCTAAAAAAAGTGAGGAGTATTCAAGATAAACTTCTAGCCGCTCAGAGTAGACAAAAGAAATATGCAGATCATAAGGTGAGAGACATGGATTTCTAGATTTGCGAAAATGTTCTTCTTAAGGTATCACACATGAAGGGGTGATGATATTTGTTAAGAGGGGAATGTTGAGTCCATGAGATATAGGTCCCTTTAAGGTTCTCGAATGTGTAGGACCGGTGGCGTTGGGTTTTCATGCTGCATTAATGTGTCTATGTTGAAGAGATATCATGGTTACAGCGACTATATCATTAAGTGGGACTCAATAGTGCTAGATAAAGACCTCCAATATGAGAAGAAAGCGATTGTCATTGTTGATCGTGATGTTCTTAACTTGAGGACCAAAGAGATTAACTACGTGAATGTTCAATGTATGCATCTTCCAGCCGAGGAAGCTACTTAGAAGTCCGAGAAGGAAATTCGAGACAAGTATCCCCAATTGTTCACTTATTCAGACACTACTTTGCTATTTCCTTACCCTACTTTTCCTAATTTTTGTCACTCGAGGATGAGTTATGGGTAAATTGGTATCTATTATAATGACCGGTTCTCGTCACTAAGGACATGCCAAAGAGGTAAAATCATGGTTGGAAAAATTTATTCCTAGTATAGGATTTTCTGAACCTTATTTTGATTCGGAGGAAGTCTCAGTCATCAAGATGTAGAGAAATCTGGTAGAAATTGAGTGGATTAAATATGAAATATATTGCATGAATGAATATATAACTTTTTAAGGAATCTCTATGACTTTATGAAATTGAACTTCAATAAGTACATTTCCGAGAATCAAACTTATATTGACGGCCATTTTCTAAGTGTAATGGAATGGAGGTGTGTTGTAAAAGGGGGGAATCAAACTTCTTTTGAGATTTTTTTGTTTAGGATTGTGCCGATGTATTTATATGATGAACAATGTCACTAATGAGAAATAATTTAAGATCTTAAGTTTGAGAGGGAAGTGTTTTGTAACAAAAATATCGTTATACTGGGAAGATTGGCCATTGTAGCGCCACAACTACAACGAGATTAGTGGTGTTGTATCGCGACAGGTGCGAATTAAGTGGTTAATAAAACCCCAAATGGCCTTATCTGGTGTTTTTCGACTTTTAGAACTAAGGAACGGCCCCAAGGCGATTCGAACTCGTTTCCCATCATTCATGAGGCTAAAGGTAATTTTTTGATTCCACGAATACGTTTTTTGATCCGTAGAACATAATAAAATGGATAAATATTGATGGGGAAGGGTTCATTGATATATTTTATTATGGAAACAACCCTAATATAGATACTAGAGTTCACCAGTATGATCAATGTTTGTGACAATTGTGAGTAATCAAGAGAATTAGTAATGATTTATTGATTTTTGTATATTATTAATTTTTTGTGAGCATTGTGACTAACCCAAATAATTATTTATTAGAATCGAGCGTTAATGAATCATCCATACATTAATTTGAGTAATAGAACTAATCTAACATAAGTAATCCTACACAAAATTGAATGGAATGCATAAAGATTTAAGCAATGAAATTTGTACCTGGGACAAATCTTAGCAAACCAGTTTTCAATGAACCAAAATCTCTAAAAAGATCAAACTTGTATGTTGGTGTTCCTCGTCATCATTGCCTTGTTGGTTGGATCCATTACAGAGAAGGGAGCTTAGAGAAAGAGGTGACCTATGATGGGGTTTAAGTGGTATTCCGCAGCTTGGTGCTTCACTAGTTTGAGTTGTTGTTGTTCTCGTTTGTTGTTGTAGTTTTCGTAGGAGGGTTGTTGGATTTCGTTGCTCGTCGCTCACCGTTCACTTTTGGAGAAGAGAGAGGAGCATAGGCGGCTAGCAGATGGTGACTTTTTTCATTTCATAGGTGGTCCTCGCAGCGGCAAGAGAAAGAGATAGGAGTTCTGAGTGGCGGTTCTAGAGTACAGGAGGAAGAGAATGAGTTAAAAGTTAGGGTTTTGGGATAATTTTTGTAGTTAAAATACGGAACTGTAGGAAGATTCAATGTGGACCGTGGAAGCAATTGAGATGATGGATTGAGATCTGTTTTTTCATATTGGACCAAAAGATGGAATATATGTTAAAAATGAAAAATCTTTATTATTTGGATTAGATGAGCTATATTATTAATATATTGTGAACAAACGGGGTTACAATTGGAATAAACAAGTGTCTGCAATTGAAATGAGAATTGAATGAAAAGACTAGGATTAAAATAGATATAATAAATGATGGGTTGGAATTGAAATGAAATATAATATAATAGTCTATGATTTAATTTATTTAAGAGAATGTCTTTTCAAATAAACTAAACACCTAATGATTAAAAACATTTGAATAAATAGTTAAAGTAATTATTCCGAGTTTAACTATCAATGAATATAATAATTTAGTAATTATAAAATAAAGTAACAATAATAATTATAATAATTTTCTAAACTATAAATAATAAAGTAAATAGTTATCAGGAATAAAAAATTTAAAATCTTAAACACATACCAAAAGTAGATATGTTTTAGAAGTACATATTAAATCGAGTACCAATTTCGGAATGATTGTAGGTCGGTTAAAATTGACTGTTAACAAGTGACTCTTTGCTTCTTAGGAGTGGAGGATGTATTTTGGGGCAATCAACGTTGACTTAGTACGCATTTCTTCGTCCAACGAATCATGTTAGTGGGATAAATTCAAACGATGCATGGTTGGAAAAATGGATGGCCTAGATATTGCACTTATTGACTTAGGAGCAAACGAAGCTCCTAAAATTGGAAAAACACTATGATATTTGCGTAAAAGTGATATCGACTGGAATAGATAGGATTAGGGTAGCTAGGTGGAACGAATAGCGCAAAGATTTATATGAATAAGAAAAAACTTAGAAGGATTTTGTTGCAATTTATATAAGCATGAGAGTTATACCGTGAAGGACATTTGATATTGTCTGCGATCTGCAAACATGTAGCTTGTGATGCGACGATATAAAAATATTAGGACTTATATATCAATTAAATGATGAAATATATACATGATAAAAATTACCATATCAACCATGATATTTCCCTTAACACAACGAAAATGATTAGTTAATCTATGGTGTCTAGGGTCATAATACGAAAACTTAAATCTTTCAAGTAATGTAATGTTGTTTGTGGGCCATGAAAATGACTCCCTTAGACTATAACAGTGTACGATCATAATATACAAAAATTAAATCCTTAGGCCATGAAAGTTGGTTCCTTTAGACCATGATGCCTTCATAATATAAATAATGAGCAAAGAGAGTATATTTTTTATGTAATTCGGGCATATATTGATCTTTGTGGCTTGATTTAATTGAATCTCCATACGATGTATTTCATTGAGATACATGTGACTTGCATAAATCAAATCAAAAGTATCTTCAATAGTCTTCAGGCTCTATATAATTTCTGAGTTCAGTGTTGGTACGATTATAGGCACAAGTACATTGAGTCAAGGAGAACAACTCACTCCCTACAATCAAAACATCGAGCAACACTATGGAGGATGAATAATTAGAGAGTATAGGTTAACCCCATAAAAGGTAAATTAGGAGTTGATGCTGGAAGACATCCTCATGATATGGTTTTTGAGAATAAACACGCTCTAGCTTGGAATCGAGTGGGAGATGCCCTGAGGATATTGGAGCCGTGGATGCAACCCAAAAATAACTATAGGGTAACCTTCAACATTGCTTACTCTGATGGACCTCTTGTCCTACCCCCTCTACCAATGGGTCACACCTTTGTGGTAACTAGTAGCTTGATGAAGTTGCTCACAGCGAGAGGCTTATTTTTAGGGTTGGCATTGGATAACCTTCATGCTCACTTGGCTAAGCTCAGGGTGGTTTGCAAAAGTTGTGTTGGGTGATCGAATTTGGACGTGAATGTTATCGGGATAAGAGTATTTACTCTATTATTGAACGATGATGCAGCGATTTGGTTTAATGAACTCCCCTACAACTGGATCTATACATTGAACAAATTTAATGATGAATTTCTATCAAAGTTCTTCCTAATGTCCTAGAAGTTGACCAAGAAGGATAAGCTTAATAACTTCATAATAGTACCCGGAGAGCGTGTGATTAGTTCTTTGGATCGGTTCACTACTTTAATCAGAAGCATTAAGAATCACCGCATCAATTATGAATCACTAAAAGAGAATTTCTAATCAAGGGAGGATGACTATAGTACGGCGTTGCTAGAAAGTATTTATGGGGTATTAATAGAGATTGCACTTTTGAGAAAATTGTGGAGAAATTTGAGAGGATTTCCGTAACAACCAGTCCAAGCTACAACCAAGCAATCCACAGATGATATACATGAGGAAATTGCACAAATGAGAATAGATTTGAGGTTTTTATTGAAGAATATGAGCGGGGGGAGGGTTGGAAAGATAAATGTTTTGAACTATTAACTAGAATTCCGCCACTGAACGAGGAGTTTTATCATAAAGAAGATTCACATGCGATGAATGATCAAACATGGGGTTTCTGACCAAATTACCAAGGTTCCAGTATGGATAATTGGCTCCAAGGTCAAGGAAACCAAGGTGGAAACTATCGCATTTACCAAAAGGGTCAATATGTTGATATATGACCTACAATCACTATAACAACTTCAATAGGACCAACTATTGAATTTGTCACTAGGGAATCTGGATATAACATGTCAGATATTGAATATGATGCAAAACATAATGAGAAGGTTCGATGCAACTTATGAAAATGTTAATGAGATGCAGAATAAACTATCTGGTATTGCCCAAAAAGTATGCGCCCATGCATTATCAATAAAGCATCGTGATAAGAAAATTACACAATTGCCAACCAAAATGAACCCATGCCAACCTGGCACACTTCCGAGCAACACTATCCAAAACCCAAAAAATGATGGGCATTGTATGACTGTCATTACTCGCAGGGTAAGTAAATCATGGATTCTCTAATGACACGTGAGTTGGAAGTTTTTATTATAAATGATTATTATGTGATTTATAAGGGGAGAGAGTTTGAGAATAAGATAGAGAAAGTAGTTGTGGTAACCCAGAAAGTGGTGCCCATACCATTACATCCGCCTTTTTTCCCACGAAAATTAGCAAAGAAAAAAGAATAAGGAAAATACAAGTTCATCACTATGCTTAACAAGATTCCATCAATGTGTCATTGATATATACTCTAGAGAAAATGATTCGGTATGCAATGTTTTTGAAGGACATGGTGACGAAAAAGAGATCTGTGAATTTTCAGGAGAATGAAAAGCTGCAAAATTGTAGTGTTATTGCTACAAGGTCCCCTGTGCAGAAAAAAAAAGACCCTGGTGCTTTAACAATCCCTTGCACCATTGTGTTTCTGTGATCTTGGTTCTAGCATTAACTTTATTCCTTTGTCCATTTACAAGATGTTTGGAGTGGGTGACTCAAAACAAACAATGATGCGGTTTCTCATGGCCGATAGAACTATGAAGAATCCTATATGGGAGCTCTATGATGTGCTAGTAAAGTGGAGTCGTTAATCTTTCTGCCCGATTATGTTATTCTTTAATGTGCGGTTGACTCCATTATATTTGGGAGATTATTCCTTGACACGGGGCATGCTTTTGTTGACATGGAGAAATGGCAAGTTCAAACATAAAAATGAGGAAGCGACTTTCGATACTTGTATAACCATGAAGTAGAGTGGTGAGCTCCAGTGGGTATCTACCATGACTAATAGAGTTGAGAGTGGTTGTGAATCACAAATCAAGGATAGATTAGGTGTTGGGGCATTAGTAGCAATGATGGTTAAATTTGAGAGTGATTGCATTGAAGAGTATGATGCTTTAGTGGGGGATGATGATAAGTGTAAATATTGGCTATGAAGAATCATGAGACTTCACCCGTGAGACCGTTAATGTAAGAGGCCCCTAAACAGGAACTCAAGGCTCTACCCCCATATTTAAGGTATGCATTCTTGAGTAAAGATGAGACAATCCCTGTAACTATAGCAGTAGAACATAATGGGAAACAAGCAGAGTTTCGGGTTGCAGTGCTAAAGATGATCAAGGGAGATATCGGGTGGACTATTATGGACATTATTGGGATCCCTCCCAGTATTTGTTCTCCCTAAATCCAACTAATGTCTGATCATCAGCCTAGTATCGAACATCAAAGGATATTAAATCCTCCTATTCAAGAGGTTGTTAAGAAGGAGATCATTAACTGGTTGGATGCTGGAGTCATCTACCCCATTGAAAACAGTAGTTGGGTGTGCTTTGTTCAGTGTGTACCTAATTACACTGGTATTATTATTGTCTCCAATCAAATAAACAAATTTGTTCTAATGCATCCGATGACCGGATGGAGATTTTTCATGGACTAGTAGAAGTTGAATTCTTGGATAGAGAAGGACCATTTACCTATGCCCTTCATCGATCATATGTTTTATAGACTTGCATGAAAGGGATCGTAGTTCTTCCTTGATGGGTATTAAGGATACAATCAAATTTATATAGACCCGAATGACCAAGATGAAACAACATTAACTTGCCCCTATGGGACCTTCACTTTCAAATGCATGTCATTTGGGTTGTGCAATGCTCTAGAAACCTTCCAGCGTTGTATGACATCAATTTTATTAGATATGATTGAGGACACTATTGAGGTGTTCATGGATTATTTCTTGGTGGTTGGTAACTCTTATGATAGATGTTTGGATAATTTCTTTAAGGTACTACAAAGGTGTAAAGATTGCAACTTGGTACTAAATTTGGAGAAGTGTCACTTCATGGTGAAAAAAGGCATATTGTTGGGGCATCAGATCTTTCAGAAAGGTATTGAGGTGTATAAGACAAAAGTTAAGGTAATAGGAAATTTTCCTCCACCCATCTCGATTAAAGGTGTGAGAATTTTTGTAGGGAATGTTATCTTCTTTCAGAGGTTCCCAATTTTTTTTTGAAAATGGCACACCGATAATTCAAACTGCTTAAAAAAGAGAGTAAATTTGATTTTGATGATGCTAGTCTTATAGCATTTTCTATGCTCCCATAACTATTGCTATAGATTGAAGGGAACTATTTGAGGTCATGTGTGACGCAAGAAGGGTGGCACTTGGCGTTGTATTAGAGAAGAGGCATGACAAGATACTCCACCCAATTTAATTTCTTGGTACTAATAACCATACTGCACACGTATAATTCGGTGTTGAGGTATTTGATGGCATAAAAGGATGCAAAACTACGACAGATATGGTGGTATTGTTGTTGCAATGATTTCATTTTGTTGGGAAGTACCACACAGAGAGAGAGAACTATCCGATCACTTGTCAAGATTGAAGGATAAAGGTTTTCTCAAGCATGGTGATAAGGGTGAGATTAATGATATGTTTCGAGATGAGAAGGTATTTGTAGCTTCTGTAACATTTAAAAAATACAAGACGTGTTCTAGAGCCTAATATATGTTTCATAAGGTTTAGAAACTTTTTTTAGGTCTATCTTAATGAGTATAAGTCATTAAGGAAGTTTAGAAACCAAAACGTCCAAGAACGTCCATGACGTTCAGAAACTAGTTTACTGAGGCACTAGCAAGACTTAGCCTATTTAACTAGCTTTTAGGGGTCTGAAAATGATGAAAATTTATGGTAAGGTGTCTAACATGTATTAGAGTCAATTCATAGTCTAAAAATATGGGCACTACTCCGCAAGGAAAACAAGGGACTTTGAGGAGGACCCTTCCATTTTGTGGTCAAAGGACTGCCCAAGGTAGTGTGCACAAACATGTGCCATCGACGGGGCCTGTGTCAATCAATGAGGCATCAGTGGACACCTATTAATTTTAGAAAAATGGTCATTTTGGAAATTCTCTGAACTCAGGGGTGGATGTGCAGCACGGAGAGAGCAGTGGTCGTCGTCTCATACACGGGTCGATCTGGGTCTCGTCTGTGAGGGCCTAAGTATTTTGCACGTGCTTTATGTTGGGTTCCATTAATTAATTTAAGGGTTAGTTAATTAACTATGGGATTAGGGATATCTAATTAAGTTTGTTAAACCCCTATATAAATCCCTAACAAAATTAGACTGACCTAAACTCTCATAAGTCCCATACCCAAGACTCTCTTCCTTCTCTCTTCTTTCTCTCTCCCAAAGAAACCCTCATTGAATACCAAGCTAGAGGAAGGTTCAAAGGTTGAAAAGGGTCAATTTTGTCCATCAATCTTTATAAATTATTAAGGTATAGGATCTCTCACCTTTGAGACCTATTTCGTCAAAAGGTTCCATCAGATTGATTTCAAAAGTTGGGGTTTGAAGTAGGTTTTCATCCAAAACGAAATTGATGTTATGAATTGCTTTGTTTATGATTTATTTTGTATAATATTAATATATTAACTTGTATTTTAACTCAATTATGTTATATCGTTATGAATTGGTCTAGTTTGTCGAAGATGACCTTTTCCCCTTAACCCAAGGTAGTGATCTTGATGTGAATTGAGTACTGTTGGTTCAATCGAATTTGATCTGGTTTAATTATTATTCTAAGATGATGTTGTATAAGTCAGGAATAAATTAGGATTAATTGTAGACCTATCATGCTAGTTCTTGAGAAAATGATCTAGGTTATGAAGTATGTTGGGTTCCATTAATTAATTTAAGGGTTAGTTAATTAACTGTGGGATTAGGGATATCTTATTAATTTGGTTAAACCCCTATATAAATCCCTAACAAAATTAGACTGACCTAAACTCTCATAAGTCCCATACCCAAGACTCTCTTCCTTCTCTCTTCTTTCTCTCTCCCAAAGAAACCCTCATTGAATACCAAGCTAGAGGTAGGTTCAAAGGTTGAAAAGGGTCAATTTTGTCCATCAATCTTTATAAATTATTAACGTATAGGATCTCTCACCTTTGAGACCTATTTCGTCAAAAGGTTCCATCAGATTGATTTCAAAAGTTGGGGTTTGAAGTAGGTTTTCATCCAAAACGAAATTGATGTTATGAATTGCTTTGTTTATGATTTATTTTGTATAATATGAATATATTAACTTGTATTTTAACTCAATTATGTTATATCGTTATGAATTGGTCTAGTTTGTCGAAGATGACCTTTTCCCCTTAACCCAAGGTAGTGATCTTGATGTGAATTGAGTACTGTTGGTTCAATTGAATTTGATCTGGTTTAATTATTATTCTAAGATGATGTTGTATAAGTCAGGAATAAATTAGGATTAATTGTAGACCTATCATGCTAGTTCTTGAGAAAATGATCTAGGTTATGAAGTATGTTGGGTTCCATTAATTAATTTAAGGGTTAGTTAATTAACTGTGGGATTAGGGATATCTTATTAATTTGGTTAAACCCCTATATAAATCCCTAACAAAATTAGACTGACCTAAACTCTCATAAGTCCCATACCCAAGACTCTCTTCCTTCTCTCTTCTTTCTCTCTCCAAAAGAAACCCTCATTGAATACCAAGCTAGAGGTAGGTTCAAAGGTTGAAAAGGGTCAATTTTGTCCATCAATCTTTATAAATTATTAACGTATAGGATCTCTCACCTTTGAGACCTATTTCGTCAAAAGGTTCCATCAGATTGATTTCAAAAGTTGGGGTTTGAAGTAGGTTTTCATCCAAAACGAAATTGATGTTATGAATTGCTTTGTTTATGATTTATTTTGTATAATATGAATATATTAACTTGTATTTTAACTCAATTATGTTATATCGTTATGAATTGGTCTAGTTTGTCGAAGATGACCTTTTCCCCTTAACCCAAGGTAGTGATCTTGATGTGAATTGAGTACTGTTGGTTCAATTGAATTTGATCTGGTTTAATTATTATTCTAAGATGATGTTGTATAAGTCAGGAATAAATTAGGATTAATTGTAGACCTATCATGCTAGTTCTTGAGAAGTTGATCTAGGTTATGAAGTATGTTGTGAATTGACCTAAGTATCTTATCTTGAGTTATGAAGTAGAGATGAATTGTGATTTAGTGATTCAATTTACTTTGTTATCATGTTGGTTATTGATTAGTGATGATATTATAACTTAATTTGGTTGAGTAAAAGGTTTGATGGTAAGACCTTGATGATTAATTATGAAGGAGACTTGGTAAGTCTTACACGATTGCTATTATTTACTTTAATTATGGTTAATTGTGATTAAGTCATGATGTTGTATTTGACTATGCTTGTATTAAAATTTATAAGGTTGGTATGATGTTGAATAAAAATGTCTTGACTATGGTTTGTGAGGTGTAGTGTAAGATGTAAATGTTGTAAGGATGGTGATGATTTACTAATGTGTCTTATCATTATATGAAAATGTTTTTGTACTAACCTCACCTATATGAATTGTAATGAAAAGACAATACTCATTCAATTCTTATTGACATAAGATGATGATTATAATTTGGATAGACCCTATGACCTACATTAAGCTATGATGACTAATAAATGCATTAAAGACATTCAAAAGGGACTCTAGCTTACAATCGAGTGAACTAGAGTGAGGACTGTTGCTTCCTACATAGGGAAGGTAGGATAACTAATGTACTCTTAAGATTGTAGACTACAATGCATGTAGCATAAAGAGGGTCCAACTATATCTCCTAATACTTGACCAATGTTTCCCCCCATAGGAATACTAGCTATTGGATCAACGTACTTGATATGTTCATGTTTTGGTTCTACCTTTGCAAGTAGTCCACCTTCCTTCCGTGTAGGGTTCCATGACACCGACTTCCACATTATCTCATGTGGTCCATCTCGTTTAAGGAAAGATATTTCCAAAAGGTAAAATGACTTAAATGAACTCTAACTAGGATAATCTAAGGGTTAATCTTAGTCTAGGTAGGGATATGGGACTCTACCAAAACATTGCACTTGATACTATATGTTGATTTGTGTCACTCATGAACATGTTTTGGTCTATATTGATAAACTAAGATATATGTACTCTAAAATGTTGTTTTATGTGAAGTAAGAGGTTGGTCATGATTCTTGTTGGGTTACTTGATTGAGTAAGATTATAGGGAAATGCTTAGTAATTAAACTTAGTGATTGAATAGGGTTTCATGGGTAGTTCTCTTGGTTTGGTTTTGTTATAATGAACTCTTATTCATGCTTGTTATTACGACTTGATGATATATTTACTTGACTATGTATTCAACTATATGATATGCATGTAGTTTTGATGTTGTTGGTCTTATGATGTACATGCCTATGACTTAATGAATATGTCTTGTTGATTGGTATGATATTATTGAATATGCATAAAGGTGTTCAAAGTAAATTTCATATTTAATGAGATATCTTTTTAGCATATTTTCATGGTATGTGTGCATATGGTCTCATACTTAGTACAAGTGGTGTATTAACCCCATTTCTTCCTTCGCCCCAAAATATTAGGGTCCGGTCGTTGAAGGACTTTAGATGATGACTTTGAAAAAGACTTGGAATTCTTGATCATCCAAGTTGGGTAGGTCCTCACTTTTTGAGGGCAATGCCACTATCAAGCCTATTATGTTTCATTAGTATTAAGGCTCTTATGCTTCTTTCCTTTTCATTTGTATGTTAAACATTATATGACCTATATGTGATCTTGTTTCATTGATGTATCAGCTAGGCCCAATTTGATATACTCTTATTCGATGGTTATGAGGTGATACAACTATTTGAGACTATGTTATATTTTATATATATATATATATATACGTGCAATATAAGTAGAATACTAAGGAATCTTCCTATTCGAAGGGTCTATTTATACTCGTATATATCTATTATGTCTATGTAGAGGACTATGTAAAAATCAATTTAGATGTAATAAGCGCTTTAAATTTCCTCTAATTTTGACCTATGAATGTAAAGATGTTAGCGAAAAGGCTAGTGTTAGTCCTTAAAGAGGACAACAACGCTTGTTACTTTGGGAGGTTCTCCTCGGATATGACAAACTTGGTATCAGAGCATCACGTTAAGTATCGTTGAGTCAATGTCTCTCTCAACCATGTGTATGTAGATTAGTACTTATAATTTTGAAGAACATTTCACTAACTAATAGGAATCTATGTGATGCTTAGGAAACTTTCACTTTCTTGGAAGTCCAATATCGAGGTTTTAGAGTTTTATTATATATACTTTTGCATATTATCCTCTTATTGTGATTATAGGCTATGAATACTCGAAGGAATGTGGCACTAAGAATTGATGAAAAGATTTCCAATGTGGGAGTTCCTCCCCGTGGTGATCAATTTCCTCCTCTTGAAGAAGATGTTAATGATGACCAAGCTCCTGTCGATCCTTCCTTGACGGATGATGCCATAACGGTTGCTCTTTGCCAAATGACCCAAACCATTACTACCCAAGCACAAGCTGCATTTACTCAAGCATAAGACATGACGACACAAGCTAATTTGGAGGTTGTACCCCGAGCAAACCGACAAGTTTCTACTATGGCCTCTAGTCAAAGGGATTTCAGCAGAATGAATCCCCCTACATTCTATGGGTCCAATGTTGAAGAAGACCCCCAAGATTTCATTATTCTATGGTGTTTTCTACTAGTGAGAAGTTCGAGTTATCCTCTTACCAACTCAAACATGTGGCCCAAACTTTATATGTCCAATGGAGGGACAATATGCCGTTAAGGGGTGTACTTGTGACTTGGGAAGTGTTCAATAAGGCTTTTCATTATAAGTTATTTCATAGGGAGAATAGGGAAGATAAAGTGGTTGATTTCCTCAACATTAGTCAAGGAGGTATGGGTGTGCTTTAATACTCCTTGAAATTCTTTCAATTGTCAAAGTATGCTCTTTCTTTTGTTTCTGACCGTAGAGATGAAATGAACTGCTTTGTGACGGGTGTGTTGGATGACTAGCAAGGGGAGTGTAATTCGGCTATGATACATGACTATATGAAAATTTCACTTGTCATGGTTAATTCTCAAAAAGTGGAAGAGGAAAGTGCTAATAGGAAGAGTAGAGATGCAAAGAAGGCAAGAGCTTTTGATGGTTGTTCTTCAAAAGGTAGGCTTGAGATTCAAGACAAGCCTAGGATTAATAAGAGGGTTTCTAATCATGTTCCTTCCAAGTTACCTAAGTCTAGGGATTATAGAGTGTCTAACTTTAAGCCTTAAAGGGGAAGGGATACTATTTCACCAACCAAGAAGCCAACATGTGGAAAGTGTGGCAAGAAGCACTATGATGACTGTCTTAAAGGGACAAATAATTGTTTTGTTTGTGGTAAAAGAGGGAACAAGGTTCGAGATTTCCCAAATATGAGGGGGAAATACAAGATTAGTGGAGAAGTAAGTAGTTCTAATGATGCTCTGAAGAAGAATCACTTTTATGCTCTCCGCTCTAGGAGTGAGTAAGAGACTTCTGTCGACGTGGTGACCGGTATGTTGGAAGTATTTTCCATTGATTTATATGCTTCACTTCATTTGGTCAATACATTATATTTTGTTAATCCCTTGAAATATAAGAAATTTGAAATCTTACCCAACATTTTGAATGAATCTTTTATGGTGTCTACCCCGGTGGGTGAGTCGCTAGTTGCAAAGAGGGTGTATTGAAATTTTCCTATAAGGTTACCCAATATAGTTACTTATTGAACTAGTAAAACTTGATATGTTTGATTTTGATGTCATATTGGGTATGATTTGGTTGTATGCTTGCATAGCCTCTATAGATTGTAGAACAAGGGTGATAAAGTTTAACTTTACAAATGAGCCTGTTTTAGAGTGGAAGGGGTAAATTCTATTCCTAGAGGTCGTATCATCTCTTGTTTGATATCTTGTAAAATTATATCTAAAGGTTTTTTATGCCATATAGTAACTGTCCAAGATTTAGACTCCGAAATTCCTCCCATAGAGTCAGTCCCTGTAGTGAGGGAATTTCCGAAGGTCTTTCCTAATGATATCCCAGTATTCCTCTTGAATGGGAAATTGATTTTTGTCGACTTGTTGCCGGATACAAATCCCATTTGAATTCCTCTTTATCAGATGAATCCTGCCGAATTGAAAGAGTTGAAGGTTCAACTCAATGACTTACAAGACAAGGGTTTCATTCGACCTAGTATTTCTCTATGGGGTGCTCCGATATTGTTTGTGAAGAAAAAGGATGGTTCCCTTAGGATGTGTATTGACTATCCCCAACTCAATAAGGTCACTATTAGAACAAGTATCCTCTCCCTAGTATTGACGAGTTATTTGTTCATCTCCATGGGTCAAGCTACTTTTCTAAGATTGACTTGAGATCGGGATATAACCATCTTAGGGTGAGAGGTGGGGATATATCAAAAATGAAATTTCGGACTAGTTATGGTCACTATGAGTTCTTAGTAATGTCCACTTCTAAAAAAACTAGCTTTAACGATAGAAAATTATTGTAGCTAAACAACAAATTATGTTGCTAAACCCTCTTAAAGAAGAATTAGAGAGTGATTTTTGTTAACAACGAGCCGAATAGCAACATTCTAGCGATGAGTTCGTTGCTAAATGAAGTTTTTTACTATGGTCGTTTGGTCTCACTAATGACCCACCGACATTTATGGATCTCATGAATAGGGTGTTCCCAAGTTACCCAAATTCATTTGTCATTGTCTTCACTAACTATATATTTTTATATTCAAAAAATTAGGGAGTTCACATGAACCCTTTGAGAGTGGTGTTATATGTACATAAGGAGAACCAATTATTTACCAAGTATAAAAAATGTGAGTTTTTGTTGAGGTCGGTGGCATTTCTTGGTCATATTATTTGTAGTGAGGGAGTTGAGGTTGATCCAAGGAAAACCGAGGCGGTCAAAATATTGGGCTAGACCATTGACTCCAACAGACATTAGGAGCTTATTGCGTCTAGTTGGTTATTATTAGAGGTTTGTGGATGGCTTTACATCCATTGCATCTCCCTTAACTACTTTGACCCAAAAAAGTATGAAATTTGAATAGTCGGAGGAATGTGAGAGAAGCTGCCAAATCTTGAAGGATAGTCTTACTTCCGCTATGTTGTTTACTTTATTGTAGTGTATAAATTGTTTCGTTGTGTATTCGGATGCATCCCGACTGGGTTTAGGGTGTGTGCTTATGCAACATGAGAAGGTTGTAGCCTATGCTTCTAGACAACTTATGGTGCATGAAATAAACTATCAAAGACATGATCTTTAATTAGCGGCCATAGTATTTGCCTTGAAAAATGGAGGTATTACTTGTATCATGTTCATGTTTATGTGTATACCGACTACAAGAGATACCAATATGTGTTTACTCAAAAGGATTTGAATCTCCAACAAAGTAGGTTGTTGGAATTGTTAAAGATTACGACATGAGTGTTCTCTATAACCCCGGCAAGGCCAACATGGTTGAGGATGCTATAAGTTGTATGACCATGGGTAGTGTGTCTCATGTAGATGAAGTCAAGAAAAACCTAGTGAAAGATGTCCATAGGTTGGCTAGATTGTGTGTAATATTGGAAAATTCTCCGAATGGTAGTTTTGTGGTCCATTATAACTCCGAGTCATCATTGGTAGTTGAGGTGACGTCCAAACAACACCTTGATCAAACATTCATGTAGTTTAAGGAATCAGTCATAACAAGGTTAAAACATCATTCTCCTTATGGGGGTGTCTTGATATATCGAGAAAGGTAATGTACTCCCAATGTAGATGGTTTAAGGAAGTTCATGGGTACCGTTACACCATTAAACCATGTTCGACAAAGATGTATCATGATCTAAGGAAGTGTTTTGGTGGGAAAGTTTGAAGAAGAACATAGAGAAATTTGTTGCTAAGATTCCATGTTTCCAATAAGTGAAAGTCGAACATCAAAAGTCGGGTGGGTTACTACAAGAAATCCAAGTTCCTATAATAAATATGGATTTTGTTATAGGTTTGCCTCGGACACAAAAACAATAAGACTCTATATGGGTGGTTGTGGATAGGTTGTACAAGTCCGCTCGTTTTATTCCAATCAAGTTTACTTAGTTGGTGGAAGATTATGCAAGTATCTCCATAGATGAAATTGTGTGTCTCCATGGTATTCTATTATCCATCATATCGGATAGGGGTTCACAATTAACATTAGGTTTTAGAGGTCATTCCAACAAAGGTTGGGTAACAAGGTGAAGTTAAGCACTGTTTTTCATCCCCAAATGGATGGTTAAGCGTAGCGTACTATTAAAACCGTTGAGTATATGCTTAGAGCTTGTAGAATTTAATTCAAGGGAAATTGGGAAAAGTATTTGCCCTGGGTGGAGTTTGCTTACAACAATAGCTACCGTTAATCTATATTAATGGCTCACTATGAAGCCTTGTATGGTAGGAGGTGTAGGTCACCTATTGGATGCTTTGAAGTGGGTGAGTCTTAACTTTTGGGTCCCGATTTGATTTATCAGACTTTGGAGAAGCTTCATATCATCAGAAACCGGTTTCAAACAATCTATTGTGAGCAAAAGTCTTATGCAAACCATAGGAGATGAGATATAGAATTTGAAGAAGGCGATAAAGTGTATTTGAAAATTTTACCTTTGAAAGGGGTGGTTAGATTTGGAAAGAAAATAAGTTGAGTCCTTGTAATGTGGGTACCTATGAATTCTTACAAATGGTTGGTAAGGTTGCCTAGTTAGTTAGCTTCGGTTCATCTGGTTTCCATGTTTCTAAGCTTAAGAAGTGTATCAGTGATCCCGAGGTTATTATTCCTATTGAGGGTCTTGTTGTGAAGGATAACCTCTATTATGAGGAGTTTCCAATTCAAATCCTTGATACATAAGTAAAGAAATTGATGAAAAAAGAGGTGGCTTCCGTAATGGTGCTATAGAACAATCACCTAGTTGAGGGTGCAACTTGGGAAGCCAAGGACGACATGAAGTATCTTTACCCTCATCTATTTGATAACTAGGGTTATTTATTACTATTAATAATGAAAATAATGACTAAAATTGAAGTTTCTTGATTTTTGGTGAAGTTATGCAAAAATGTGCATTTTTATGTTATTCGAGTAAGTTAAAGTGAAATGTGCTTTCAACTTGGAAATTTTGCAATTTTGTTTGTTTTGAGTTATCTTTTGAATTTTGATATGATGAGTCTATATGAAATTATATATAGCATGTTGATAAGTTAAGATTTGGCATAATTGACTCTTGTAAGGTATGTTGAGCTCTAGTTTTGTGACAAGGATATTCCTCATAATTTGATGTTGAGTCTTATGTGTGGTAATTAAAGTTTTAAATTGCCTTGTGTTAATGATATAAGTGATATTATTATGTATTGATTGTTCCTTGGGCTGCTAGCCTTGATTCTATTCCTTTCTTTCAAAGATTTTTAATGTCATTCGGAGGAGAATGTTTTTAAGGCGGGGATTATGTAACAGTTCGAAAATCAAAGACGCGTTCTAGAGCCTAACATATGTGTCATATGGTTTATACACTGGTTTACGGTCTATTTTAATGAATATATGTCATTTAGGAAGTCTAGAAACCAAAACATCCATGGCGTCCGAAAACTAGTTCAATAAGGTACTAGTGTGCCTTAACCTATTTAACTAGATTTTAGGAGTCGGAAAATGATAAAAAAAATAGTGAAAAGGTTTCTAATATGTATTAGAGTTAATTCATTGTCAAAAAGTCTGGGCACGATTCTCCAAGGACCAACCAAGGGCCCTTGAGCAGGACCCTTACATTTTGGAGTCAAAGGACTACCCAAGACAGTGTGCAAAAATGAGTGCCATCGACGGGGCGTGTGTCAATCAACGGGGCGTCTATTGCAACCATCGATGGAAATATAGTAAATTTGGACAAAGGTTCATTTTGGAAACTCTCTGAACTTAGTGATGGATATGCAGCACGAACGGAGTAGTGGTCGTCATCTAACAGATGGACCGTCGATCGGAGTATCGTCTGTGAGGGCCTAAGTTTCTGCACGTTTTAAGTTGGGTTCCATTAATTAAATAAAGATTTAGTTAATTATTTGTGGGATTAGGGAGGTCTAATTAAGTTTGCTTAACCCCTATATAATTCCCTCACCTAATTAGACTAACCTAAACCCTCATAATTCCCAAACCAAAAACTCTCTTCCTTCTCTCTTCTTTCTCTCTCCAAAAGAAATCCCATTGAAGACCAGGCTAGAGGTGGGTATAAGGGATTCAAAGGTTCAATTTTCTCCATCAATCTTCTTTAATTAGTAATGTATGGGATCTCTTTCACCTTTGAGACCTCTTTCCTCAAAGGGTTCCATCTAATTGATTTCAAAAGTGGCGTTTTCAAGTGGGTTTTCATCCAATATAATATTTACGTTATGAATTGATTTGTTTATGATTTATTAAGGATATTATGAATATATTAACATGTATTTTAACTAAATTATGTTATATATTGATTAATTTTTCTAGTTTGTAGAAGATAAATTATTCCCCATAACCCTAGGTTGTGGTGTTGATGTGAATTGAGTAATGTTGGTCCAATTGAATTGGTTATTGGTTAAATTATTATCCTAAAATTTTGTTGTATCAATCATGACTAAATTAGGATGAATTATAGTCCTATCATTCTAGTTCTTGAGATGTTGATCTAGGTTAAGAATTATGGTGTGAATTGACCTAAGTATCTTATCTTAAGCTATGATATATGTTGAATTGTGATATAGTGATTCAATTGACTTTTTGTATCATGTTGGTTATTTAAAAGTTATGATATTATTCCCTAATTGGGTTGAGTTAAAGGGTTGATGGTAAGATCTTAATGATGAATTATTAAGGATACTTGGTAAGTCTTGTGATCCCTATTATTTACTTCAATTACGGTTAATTGTGATTAAGTCATGATATTTTATCTGAGTATGCCCTGTATTAGGATCTATAGGTTTAGTATGATGTTGTTTTTAAATGTGTTTAATATGGTTTGTAAGGTGTTGGCCATGAGGTAAATGTAATAAGGATGGTTATATTTTACCAATGTGCCTTGTCATGATATGAATATGTTAATGTGGTAGCATCACCTATATGAATTGTAATGAAAGGACAATACTCATGCAATTCCTATAGAGCTATAATGATAATTGTGATTATAATAATAAGGGTAGACCGTATGACCTAGATTAATATATGATGATTAATAAATGCATTAAAGACATTTCAAAAGGGACTCTAGCTTATCCGAGTGAACTAGAGTGAGGAGAATACCTTCCCATATAGGGAAGGTAGGATCACTAATGTATTATTGAGATTGGAGAATAAAATATATGCAGCAGAAAGAGGGTCCCAACTATATCTCCCAGTTCTTGAACTATGTTGCCCCTTTAGGAATAGTAGCTAGTGGATCCACGTAGTTGCTATGTTCATGTTTTGGTACTACCTTGGAAAGTAGTCTACCTTCCTTCGATGTACGGTTCCATGACACTGGATTCCACATTAGATCATGTGGTCTATGTAGGTTAAGGCAAGATTCTCCCAAAAGGTAAAATGAATTAAAAGAATGAACTCTAACTAGGATAACCTAAGGGATTTAGCTTAGTCTAGGTAGGGTATGAGATTCTACCTAAACATTGCAGTAGTAGGCATTGAAAGAAGTCTTAGGAGGATGTTCTTATGTATGAATATTCTTATAATTGTACATGATATGTATATGATGAACTTGCACACTTGCACATTGTTGATACTATATGTTTATTGGTGTCACTTATGAACATGTGTTGGTCTACATTGTTAAAGTAAGATGATAAGTAATTTTAAATGCTATGCTATGTGAAGTAGTAGGTCGGTCATGATTCTTGTTGGGTTACTTGATAAAGGCTATGGGGATTTCCTTGGTCATTGAAACTTGTTGATACAATAGGGGTTCATGGGTAAATGTATTGCTTTGTTTATGTTATACTTAACTCTAATTCATGCTTATGGTTATTATGATTTGATGATAGATTTACATGACTATGTATTCAATTATATAATATGCATGTTGACTTGCCTGGATTTGATGTTGTTAGTCTTGTGATGTACATGCCTATGACTTAATGAATATGTCTTGTAGATTGGTATGGTCTTGTTGAATGTGCATAAAGGTTTTCAAAGTAAATTGCATATTTAATGAGATGTCATTTTTAGCATGTTTTCATCATATATATGCAAATGGTCTCATACTAAAAACAAGTGGTATGTCCTCCGAGTCGCACGGCGTTTTAACCGAAAGAACTTCTTGCGCAATTCATGCCTTTTTGTTTTTATGACCAGAAATTCTTTCTTGATTTTAATAAAAAATTGTTCTCTGGACGAAGAACGAGCTCGTTTGCTCGCCCCTATCTCTAAAGGGGCGTAAGCACTTCACTCGCTAGGGGACGGGATTACTAACCCTAATTCTTCCTTTTCCCCAAAATTTTAGATTTCGATCGTTGAAGGACTTTTGGAGATGACTTTGAAGAAGACATGGAATTCTTGATCATCCAAGTTGGTTGGGTCCTCACTTTTAGAGGGCAATGTCATTATCAAGCCTTTGATGTTGCTTTAATATTACGACTCTTATGCTTTTTTCTTTTTCATTTGGATACTAAACATTGTATGACCTATATGTAGTCTTGTTTCATGAATGTATGGGCCATGCCAATTTGATATACTCTATTTAGATGGTTATGAGATATGACGACTATTTGAGAAAATGTCATCTTCCTATATGAAGGGTCTATGTATACTCGATATATATCTATTATGTGTATGTAGAGGTCTATGTAAACCTCAATCTAGAAATAGTAAAAGTTTTAAATTTCTATTAATTTTGACCTATGAATATAATGATATAAGGTGAAAGGCTAGTCTTAGTCCTGAAAGAGGACAACAACGTTTGTTACGTCAGGGGTGCTCCCCGGATGTGACAGCTTCCCACGACCTCATTCCTTGGTTTGCCAATTATTCCAATTATTTGGCAAGCGATTTGGTACCTTTGGATTTGTTGTTTCCCCAAAGGAAAAAGTTTGTGCATGAAGTTAAAAATTTCTTTTGGGATAATCCCTACTTGTATCGTAGTTATGTAGATGGGATTATTCGTCGTTGTGTGGCCGAGGTTGATATGTAGAGTGTTTTTGAGGCATGTAATTCATCTCCGGTTGGTGGGCATCGTAGTGGTGTTTGGAATATGCACATGATCTTTGTGTGGTAATTCTATTGTCCAACCATTCACCAAGACACTCATGATTTTGCCAATTCTTGTAATTGTTGCCAAAGAGTGGGTGGGGTTTCAAAAATTAATGAACTTTCTATGAACCTTATTTTTGTAATTAAGTTGTTTGATGTATGGGGCATTGACTTTATGGGGCCATTTATGAGTTCTTAAGGGATGAAGTATATTCTTGTTGCGGTTGATTATATATCAAAGTTGGTGAAAGAAATTGCACTCCCTAACAATGAAGGCAAGAGTGTCACCGCATCTTGAAGAAGAATTTCATCTCCAGATTTGGTTTTCTAAGGGCGATTATTAGTTATTGAGGTTCCTAATTTTCTAGTAAATTTTTTAAGATGTTTATTGAGAAATATGGTATCCAGCGTACTGTATACACACCATACCGTACACAAATTAGTTGGCAAGTCGAAATGTCCAGCACTGAGATAAAGCAAAGCTTGGCAAAGAATGTGAGTACCAATAGAACAGATTGGTAAAGGAAGCTCGATGATGCCCTATTTTCCTTTTGGAGTGCCTACTAGACTCACATAGGTATGTCTCTGTACCAACTAGTATATGAAAGTCTTGCCATTTACCGGTAGAGCTAGATCATAAATATATGTGGGCAATGAAGAAGCTAAACTTAGATTGGGGCACCGCATCAACTCAAAGAGCGAATGATTTAAACGTTTTTGATGATTTTTGACTAAAAGCTTATTAAAGATAATCCTTGTATAATTAGAAGATGAAGAAGTACTACGATCGAAGGATTGAAAACTAAATTTTGTTGATAGGGATCTTTTCTTCTATTCAACTCTAGGTTGCATTTATTTCTAGGAAAACTCAAATCTAATTGGACGGGGCCATTCTTACTCAAGAAAGTGTTCCCACATGGAGCGGTGGAGATCGAGAATAGTGATGGAAAAAGGTTCATGTTGAATTGACAGAGAATCAAGCTTCATATGGGTAATGCAGAGAGTGTTCAAGAAGGTATTGAGTCCTACTATCTTAATAAATTCAGAGTAATCTAGAGGCATTTTTCCTTCTGTGATGTTAAATGAAGCGCTACTTAGGAGGCAACCCAAGGTGTAAAATCTAGCCAACTATATGTTTCAAATTCAGTTAAGAAGTTTTCCGTTGTCTATTTTATTTCTTAGTTGGTGTATATTTATGTTTTAGTGATGGCGAGATATAGCACATCCGTGCCAAAAGATTATCTAGAAAACATAAAAATAATAGCCTAATGGTTGCTATATGTGCAGATGTCTAGGGAAAATTTGCAGAAAATGGTATAGTATATAGGTCTATACATACCATGGACGGTCCGTAAGGAACTCTACATACAGTAAATGGTGCCAATAAATCCCAAGTAAGTAAGTTATTTTTAAATATCATAGTGATCTGTGTTCCTGACCTACAGACTGTATATTGACATATGGATCGTAAGCATGGTATCGTAGGTCTAAAATCCTAGCTCGATCGACCCGGCCCGGAATAACTAACACTTAAAATCCCAAAATTATAAATCGTTTTCCCATTTCTTCAAATTACCCAAAACCAACATCACTCACCATTTCCCCCCTAAATTCACTCTCTCTCTTACCAAATTTCATTCACCAGTAACAGCACATCCACAAACCCTCCAGTCCCTAGAACTTCGATTTCCAAATACTCAAGAGATTTGGCACGGTGCTAGTAGGTAAAACTGATGTTGGTCATCATTGAAGAAGTCGTTTCATCACACAATCACACCACTCCTTCTTAATTTTAAGGTAATTGGCTTCCATTAACATTGAATTTCAATTCATAGTTTGAAATTTGAAATTTAGTATGGGTCTTGTAGTTAATTAACCATGAAATCATCTTAAGTATAAAATATAAAAAAACCCGAGGGACGATGGTTAGTGATTGTGTGTAAGCCATATTGGAAATCTAATTCTTGTAACTATTCTACATCCAAGTTTTGACTTAGGATGCCATATCATGCTTGACCTGATAATTTAATTAAAAATATGTAACTCTTGAAATAACGAACTAGCATGAATTTATGTTGAAATACATGAGTAAACTAGGATCTTTTTGAAAATTACGAAACATGTGGTCTCGAAAAGTTGATACATCTAAGAATTTGCACAAATTTCTGCAGGTTGTCACTTACAACAATGTGTAATTTTTGTTTTTTTCTATTTTTCCTCATTGTTTCGAGTGTGCTCTCGGTTTTTTTAGTAATAACTACTCCTCCACAGGTACCATGACACCCAAGACGGGTTGATGAGTTCACTTATAGGGGGAAGGACCCCGTATATCTCCCACAAAGTAGAAGGATTCCCCGACTGCACCCAAAGCCATAAGGAACACACCCAAAAAGTGGTCGCCAACGTAGTAAATTCATCCTAGTCTTATAAGAAGTTCACATTAATTGGGTCATCCACTGGTTCTGCTTCTTGTTTTTGAGAAAGGACTATGACTCTGAGTCTACTATCGGGTGTGCCTCAAGATCTTCATGGGGATCCGCACGGGGTCAAGTAAACATAATCAAGCTGCCTCGTCTGATGAGGAAGCCATATTTAAAGATACTGCGATCCTAGAAAACTTTAAACTTAATGAAAAAACGTGAGAACCAAATTGGTGGTGTGTCAAGGGGTAATGGAAGATATACCGCGATGCTTGAGTTTTGAATGCAAAAGGTTAAATGGATTGGGACACCACCGAAGAGTGTTATGTTTTTACAAACCTCATTCATACATTATCGGAGATCTGTCGGCTATTCAAGAAGCACCAGTGTGAGTGGATGTCTCGTGAGCAAGGAACATACATCAAGGAAGTCATGCGGAAGTGTTATGCTTCTATGCAGTTACTCTCTACGGTTCTATCCATAACAAGGCCAAGTCATTAACATAGGTTCCCCTAAAATCCACTATGGTCTAAAGTGTCTCAGTGAAAATCTCCCGTGACACCATCAATCGCTTCCTATACAGCCCCAACCCTAGTAACATGTTTTCCACGAACATGGAACATTTTGACTACAATTGTGAAATCGAGAGCCTTCGCAAGTGTGTCAGAGCGAAGAAAAGTTATAATACTGTGGCTTGATAGAGATATGGTGCTTGATGGTGAGAGATCAAAATGGGTTGTTACACCCAAGTTGAGCATCAAAAAGGCCACCATCGATTCGGTGGCCATGTTTCTTTGGCTATTCTTATGAAATCAAGTTTAACCAACTCAAGCTGACAACCTGTTCACGTGGGATAGAGCAATCATGGTAGTCGTGTTGATCGCATGGATTGAGATTCACTTCGCCAAGTTAATATTGGAGGAAATTCGTGAGGAAGCCTTCAACTACTTACCCATTCCCTTGTATGATTTTTCAGTTATGAAGGGATGCAAGAGTGCCAATCTGACTTTTTGATAACTTGTTCAACGTTACAAGGACCCTTGATATTGGTCTCAGTCATGATGAAGCTAATGTTAAACAGAACCATCAAAAGGGAACCAGGTCGATGTGGGCGGGGGCGATAATTTGTTATATACAGTGGAGAGAACACAGGGTGACAGGACTTCACCTCTAGATGAGGAACCATCCTCCTTCTTATAGGCTACCTATTAGGCTATGAGATCATCTAGAGCCACATCACATTGTGAAACCTTTGTGACTCTACTAGCACGAGACCAAAAGTTAGAGGGACAAGTAGTTGCATTACTACAATACATCAAGCCATGGATGCAAAAGTTAGTGACCGAGTCTAAGGAGAGGTTAAAAAAGAGGATGGAGGCGACAATGGACCAGGAATAACTAGAAATTCATAAGAGGCTTGATGCGTTTGAGGTGAGACTTCTAGAGAGGCCAGCCCCATCCAATTATATATCCACCATCTAGATAGAGATAATGAGTCTTCAGGACGATTTCATAGCCATTATTTCTACACCTGTTGTTGTGCCACTAGTTGTACCCTATGCACTAGGGGGTAATACAATTTCGGTTGCCCTTTATAGTGTAGATGAGGTAGAGTTACATCCCAAGCCTAGACTTTCCCTAGGAAAAAGGCACTGTTCAAGTCGAAAAAATGATCTCACGAATGAGGAATTGGCTCTTTATAGGCAACACATTCAATAGAAAAAGGCCAATAAGGACTCCATCATAGATGAGCAAATGAGGCAGCAAAGGGTGCATGAGATGGCTGCAGGGAATCAAGTTCTATACTCAATCATGAGAGTCTGTTGACTGAATCATATAGTATGAGTACTGCCAAAAGTACTAAACCTAGAAATTTGGGCACTACTGAGAGTGACCCACTAATGCTGAAGCAGGATCCCGAAAACTGGACCCACCTGCTTGTTGATGATTCTTCGGTGCTAAGCGTCACATATTTGCCTTGCCCAAATCTCTTACTTTTTACCATTTTTTAGTATACAATGGGAACAATTGCACTTATTTTTTTGAGGGTGAGATAAATGTATTGTGAGTGATAGGGTGAATTCTGTGTAACCTGACTCGCAACCCTCTCTTGGGGTCTTCTTGCCTGCATTCTTTTTCCCTAAGAGACTACGTAATTCTTTCATTGAACCCGCATGTTTAGGAATAAATTATTTGTGTAGAAGCATGATAAAAAATAAAGCATGACGATATAATCTTTTGAACAAATGATACCCAGCCAAAACATGTTCCAAAAGTTGTAAACTAGCATAAGTTGAATGTGTTGGCTATATGAATGACATGATACTTAACAAAGTGGATTGCATGACCTAGAGGGAATTTAAAAAAGGTAAACTGATAATCTGTTAACGCAACTATGTGTCGTGAGTGTGCAAGAAATTTTGATGAATCATCAGCGTGAGTCAATCTAGAGCTTGCATGGTTAGTCTTGCGAAGTACATCAACTCTACAGTCTACAAACTGATCATAGGACCTCGATTTAATCTGTTTACTAATAGGCCTAAATGAATCCGAATAAATGACATAATTGTCCCTTTGATCCAAAAACTTTGAGGCTTAATTATGTCACTTTTTTCGAGACCTCGAACTCACCTTCCCATAATCTACTATGTTGGTCCTTGGTATGTGCACCTTGACTAAGGCAAAAAGCCTAAGTTGAGGGTTGGTACTGCAAATTCGTAACCTTAAATATTGTACCTGATCCGACATCGGGTATTATGCACCTTAACTAATAGAGAATCCATAAGTTGAGAGTGGCTAGGAGAGAGGAATGCAAACGAAAAAATATGGGTATGAAAAGAGTTGGGTTTTGAAACTAGAGGAAACAAGAAGAGGACGTGACATTGTGTAACAGAAATGGAACAAAATATATTTTTAAAAAATGATGAGATGAAAAGAAAAAAAAACAAAATAAAGAACTACAAAGTCTAAAAGTCACGTCCATAGTTAAACGAAATCAAGGGAAAGAATAGTAGAAGATGGGATATCTAAAAAAGGGAAAAAAAGGTTTGAAAGCCTAATGTAATGTCAAGGAGGGCATGAAATCCCTAAAAGTACCACACCAGAACCTGAGCCTACTTTACAGGCAAAGAAAGTCCTATTATGATGATTCTAGATTAGAAAGTCTAAGCAATGAAAATAAGGGCACGCATATGGTATTGAGAACTCATGATGACTTAAATTCTAAGCATGAGTCTTGAACGAACCCCTCTTCTTACATATCATCAATATTATGTAAAAACAAAAGGGGAGTTTTGTTGAGGTAAGGGCACCAATGGCATTATTAACAATTCTGTACCTTGGAATGGTGGAACAATGCACGTCTTGTGGTTTATTTGTCTATCATTGTCATGTTTGGATCCGCATGATTTATCTTGTGGAGTCTTAGAGAAAAATATTTTCATGTTGAAAAGAGAGTGGGGAAAGAAGGCCATGTGATTGTTTGTGCTTGAGCTGCTTGCTAGATAAAATAATCGCTTACAGTCTTAGTGTGTCGCTTGAGGACAAACAACAATTTTAAGTTTTTGGTTTTGATGTATCGTGATTTTACAATTCTTTTGATACAATAACTCAATATGTGTGTCTAGATCCCGTTTGTATTGCATTTTATATGTTTTTGACATGTTGTGCAGGAAATGTGTTCAGGCGCAAAAATAAAGGAATAACAGAGAAAAAAATGTAAAAAATGATAGAAACGAAGGTGATCTACGAGATGTAGGTCCATTGTATCTCCGTAAGTGATGTATGTAGATCAGAAGATAAGGCATGGAAGAATGATCAGGGAAATCCAACCAAGTGTCAAAGCACGATGACTATTGATAGTCCGTAGATTGATCTATGGACCATACTGCTAGATCTTAGAATGTGACTGTAAGCTTTCCAATACCTGACTCTTGAAAAATACTAAGTGTGGATCTATGGAGAGGAATGACAGACCATAGATTGATCGACAATACGTACTGGTGGTTCATCGGATGGGTCTAGTGTTGAATGGTGAGAGGGTGAACACTAAGTCATACATCGATGCAATGTATAATATGAGGTAAAGACAAAGATTAGTAAATTATACACACGTAGTCAGACTAAGTTGCAGGGTGAAATTCTCTAGATGTCGGACCAAGGATTTAGATATATGTAAAATATCTGTTTACATGTAATAAAGTAGGAGAGGGTTGCTATTACTAAGATAACCGCGTTTTGAGCTTGTGGGGATCAGGAATGCGCAAGCTCTTCTCTCATATGGATAACAACTAAAGTTTAACTCTTGTTCACTAAATAATTACACAATTTTTCGGATTTGTCAAACAAACCCCCACCCCCTTAATAACTTATCTACGAAAATACTTAACCAAACGAATATAATTGTTAGTTGAAGTTAAGTCTAAACAATTTTCCTCGTGGGATCGACCCCTACCTACAAGTTCAGTTTTTTACTTGATCAAGATCGCTAATGCGTCTTCAAAAAGGTGTAATTTGAGTGTATCAATCACCCCATGTGGGATCTATCCCAACTCTTCATTGGTTATAATTGTATGCGACTGCCTACCCTTACAATTGTTGTAACACCCAGAAGTTCCATGACCTACTCTAGAGCCTCACGTAGTAAATAATGATTATTATAGACCTAAACTAATGGAATCCACATAGTGAGGATATATTTAAGCTTAAATGTCAATGAACATCCATGACGTTCAAAGTCTAGTGAAAGTAATCTAGCGTGGCTTTAGTTCTTAGAAGGGGTTGGCAGGGTCGTACGAAGGTCAAACATTGTGAAAATTATTAGCGTACACGTTAGAGTATGTGTAGGGTCAAAATGTCTATGTAATACTCCCCAAATACAACCCTACGGGAGTTCGAGGAGGACCCAAATATTTACTCAAAAATCTTTCAAAATAGCATGCAGATGATGAGGGAAAACAACAACCCGTCAAATTGACTTACTCTCTGTCGTTTGATTTCATGAGTCCGCACTTACATTATGGAGTCGTGGTTTGATTTGAGAAGCCTATGTCCCATACCTAAAATTTCCAGGACGTTCCTTTCGTGGAATTATGGACCATCAATTGGAGGGAGTCATTGGTGCCTCCGAACTGGTGTATTACACTTCCAAGCCAAGGGTCATTTCGTAAATTCCAGACTTGGCCAATAAAATGTGGGGTCGGTCTAATTTTGTCATTTTAGTTATATTAAGGGAGTTTAACACATTAAACTAACTAACACTTTATAACTCCCAAATCAAAATAAAAACCCACTTTCCCTCTCTCACAAATTCTCTCCCTAACCCACCATTGAAGAACAAGGAAGAACTCAAGATTCATTCTTTTTTAACTTCAATTCTATAATATCATCAAATAAGGTATGTGTATGTATATTCATGGATTAGTTTATCCATGAAGCCCTTCAAAACTTTTATTTTTGAATTTGTTATTGTGACTAAAAAGTAGGATTTGTAATTTCGCCAAGGGTTCACTCCAATATTGTTTTCTTTATGTTTTGTGCTTTACATTATGTGATGTATTGATGATGTGAAAGGATTTCAAATACTTCATTAATGCACACGTTCATATAAATTACCCTTTCTCATGCTTTAAAGGTTTTGTGGATTTGTCAATACTTAGTCCATTAATTGTACTAACCTATTTCTCCTTTTTCTATTAAGAATATAGGTTCCGACTAATTGGTTTGCTCCTACATCTTTGAAGAAAGCTTAGACTTATTATCTCCAAGACTTGTGGTAGGTTCTCAAATATCCTGGGACTAATATATTTTATTCCACTTTACGATTGTCTCTATTGATGTAATAGACTTAATACTTCTTTCTTATGTACTTTTTTTTAAAAATTACTATTTTTTCTAAAAGGTTGAGCACCCTATTTGAAGAATTTTTGTTGACTTCATATTAATATATGGTGTATTTGTGAAAATGATATTATATTCTTACTATTTTGCTTTATGAAGAAGTTAAAACTTTTATTGTAAAATGTTTTACATTCTGCATTATTTCAAGTTCATTATAGAGTAACCATTATGTTAAGGGCTTGTAGAATACCTCATTGAGGTCGAGTATGCCGGCGACGTATAGGGATACTCTTCGGTCGTTACAAACTTTTTATCAGAGCATAAGGTTCTAGGATAATATTTTGATGTCTTACAAACCACGTCTATTAGAGTTTTATTCATAAATATGAAGTGTGCCACCTTTATGAATAGGAGGCTATGAGATGATTAAGAACCTTCCTTTCTTTATTACTCTATAATTGTGCTTGGAATCCTTACCCTATCTAATTATTTCCTTCTAATCCTTTTCTTGTGCTGATAAGCCGTGAATACAAGAAGTAATATTTCTAGGAGGGTTGAAGATGAGAATGTTAATGAGGCAGTTCCCCTCAAGCTTCCCAAAACCCTCAAGTTCATAACGAAGAAGGGGTTATGTCTAATGTGGAGATAAGGTCTGCCATCCATGGTTTGACTCAAGTGTTGGCTGCCCAAGTTGCTTGGGATACTAGGATGCAAGTGAACCCCAATTCTAGCACCTCCGCATCAAGGATAAGGAATTTCACAAGGATGAATCCCCCTACATTCATTGGCTACAAGGTGGAGGAAGACCCACAAGGGTTCATAGATGAAGTATTCAAGGTATAGATGTCATGGGTGTGACTTCTCAAGAGAAGGCGGAACTAGCAGCCTATCAACATAAAGATGTGTCTCAAGTCTGGTACAAACAATGGAAGGATGAAAGGTCGACAATAGAAGGCCGGATTACTTAGGCGGCCTTAAAAATGACTTTGATTTATAGATTCTTTTCCTTGAACCTAAGGGAGATAAAAATACAAGAATTCATAATCTTCGTCAAGAGAAGATGAGTGTGAATGAGTATAGCCTCAAGTTCACTCAACTATCCAAATGTGCTATACTATGGTGGCGGACTCTAAGGCCAAGATTAATAAATTTGTTATGGGGGTATCCGATCTTGTTGTGAATAAAGGTAGGTTGGCTATGCTAATTCAAAGCGTGGACATTTCTTGTCATATGGTCCATGCCGAGAAAATTGATAAAGAAACGCTTAAAGAAGTTGGTATGTATTTGAAATGTTCAAAGCCAGATGAAGAATATTTTCCATTGATATGTTTGACATACAAGACAAACAAAGGTTAAAAAGGAGGATTCTAATTCGAGTCCCTCCAATGCTCCAAATCCAAATCAATCAAGGAGGACTACCCTTAAGCTGCAAGGACGAAATAAGAGTGGTCTTTTTGTTGAAAGAACTAGTTGTGCAAAGTGTGGTAAAAAGAATGAAGGGAAATGTTTTTTGCCGATGTGGGCGTTTACTATGAATGTGGAAAGTGTGTCCACCAAATAATGAATTGTCCAATCTGTTTGGCCAAAGAGAGAAAAGGTACCCAAAATCCCACCAGTTCTCCGAACTCCGATTCTCCCTAAAAGAATCACTTCTATTCTTTTCAATCCCGAGGTGATCAAGAGAGTTGTCCAAATGTTTTTACCGGTGTGTTACAAGTATTTTACATTGATTTTTATGCATTGTTGGATACCTAATATTTTTAACTCCTTTAGTGGCTATAAGATTTGGTATGCTTCCCGATGTCTTCAATGAACCTTTTTCAGTGTCTACCTCAGTGGGCGATTTTGTAATTGTTATTACAAGGGTTTCCCATTTTATTGCCCAACAGAGTCACATTGGTGGACTTGGTAGAACTCAATATATTGGAATTTGATGTCATTTTTGGAATAGATTGGCTACATTCTTGATTTGCTTCCATCGATTGCATAACTAGGGTTGTAAAGTTTCAATTTCTAAATGAACCCATTTTTGATTGGAAGGGGAGAAAACTTGTTCCAAAAAGTCGAATCATTTCATTTATTAAGGCTTTTAATTTAATCTCTAAGGGATTTCTCTATCATATTGTGAGAGTCAAGGATCTTGAGTTAGAGACTCCCCTATTAGAGTCGGTTTCCATAGTGAGGAATCTTTTCAGAAGTATTCCCCGATGACTTACTCCGAATTCCCTCATATTGGTAAATAGATTTTGGCATTGATTTATTTCAAAATGCAAGACCCATCTCAATCATTTCATACCGAATGGCCCCGGCTGAGTTGAAGGACTTAAAGGCTAAACTCCAAGATTTACTAGAGAAGGGCTTTATTCAACCGAGCATATCTCTTTGGGGTGACCCTGTGTTGTTGGTTCAAAATAAAGAAGGGTCTCTTAAAATGTATTGTGTCACATTTGAGAAGTAACCCCTAGACATAATCAGAGTCCTCGTCCTCAGAGAGAACTAGGACTAGTCTCTTAGCATTCATAGTTACATTCATAAGTTAAAAAGAACGGACAATTAAAACTTATATCTACATAAAATGCATGAGGTTTACTTAGAACTCTTATTTACGCATAATATATTTATAGAGAGAATACATAGACTACTTGTATAAGAAGATTACATAGTCTTCTACTATTATGCAACATCTATAAAACACACATGATATAGTCTTACAAAGGATGTCTCATAGTAAACCATCTAAACGGAATAGAACAATATGGATATCCCTTATACAAATGTAAAAGTGACACTTAGGGCATGCAACAATGTCTTGAAACAACATGAGTGTAAGGAGTGTATTTAGACTATAACAATGTAACATAGGTAGAGTGATAAAAAGGCATCATGCTCGGAACATTAGGATATAACCACACTTGGAGAAATGATCCAAGCCTTCCTTCAAAGTAATCATGAACCCTTCAATGAACGAAACCTAAAATGTTGGGGGGGAATGAATAAATGTGGTCAACACATCACTTGACTAAGTATGGAATCGTATGAAAACACAACATTGAAATCATGTCAAAAAGGGACATTTCATTAGAGCATGCTAATTTACTTTGAAATCACATTATGCACATTCGAGAACCAATACGATTCAATAGCACATATTCCTTCAATCAAGACCACGTATAACACAAGATCAACAATACCAAGTCTAATCAAGTCAATATACATATATGCATAATTGAGCATATAATCAAGACAACTCTATCATCAAGTTATGATATCAACAAGCATGTGTAAGAGTTCATAATATCATAACCTAAGCAGGAGCACAACTCAAACACCCCCAATTAAGTTCACTAGTGAAATCACTAAGTAAGGCCCCGTAACCTCACTCAACCAATTAAACCCAACAAGAACTATAAGAAATGCCCAACTTTATATGCTATAACATTAAGAGTAGAAATCATCATACTTTAGCAATAGAGACCAACTACATGTTAATAAGTGAAACCAATATCACATAGTGTCATTAACATGTAAGATCAATATATACATATCATTTACATTTATTAGATTATAAGCACATAACAAAAACCTTCTAAGGCTTCCATCAATGCTAACTAGTTCAATGTATAGGTAGAGTCCCATACCCAAATCTAGACTAAGCCAAACCCCTTAGGTCATCTTAGTTAGTGTTCACTTTACTACTTGGTTTTACCTTTGGGAACATCTTGTCTTAACCGACATAGACCACATGAGATAATGTGAAATCCGGTGTCATGGAATCCTACACTGAAAGAAGATGGACTACTTTCCAAGGTAGTACCAAAACATGAGCATTGCTTCTATGTGGATCCACTAGTTAGTATTCCGATGGGGGAAACATAGTTCAAAAACTATGAGATATATTTGGGACCCTTTTTATGCTACATGCATTATAGACTCCAATCTCATGAGTACAATAGTGAACCTGCCTTCCCTATGTGGGAAGGGACATGCCTCACTACTAGTTCACTCAATGCTAAGCTAGATTCCCTTTTGAAATGCCTTCCTTTAACAACCATAAATTAGTTTAGGTCATAGGAGAATAGCTCCTTGTATAGTCATATTCATTATATCAATAGGAATTGCATGAGAACACCTTTCATTACCACCCTCATATGTGATATTAGCAAATTAACATCATTATATCATAGTATGGTACATAGGTACTTCATAACCAATGTTATATCATTAAATCATAACCATAATGTCAAAATCATATAATCAATAAATTAAATTGCATCATCATACCACACCTACTTAGTCCAATTACAAGACATACTTAAATTGAACTTCATCACCAAGTACAAGCCATCATAATTGAAGTAAAGGTTTAGGATATCAAAGCTTACCCAATCCTTTTCAAGAGCCATCGCCATGGTATTACCATCAACCATGTCCATTACATCCAATAATAGGTGTTATAACATCAATCAATGGTTATTAAAACAATAATGAAGTCAATTGCATGACTACAAGTAAATTCAACACTAGTTCATAACCTAGGGTTAGAAACTTGTGTCAATTTCGTGATCTATTCCACAAACTAGGTAAATTAATCAAGAACCAATATAATTTAACAATAAAAAAACATAATATTATCATATTAATCAAAATAAACCATAAAAAATACAATTTAGAAGATCAATTTTGTATTAGGAAGAAACCCATATGAAATCATCTTTTTGGAAATCAATTTTTGAAGAACACTTTGCGTTAAGGAATTCCAAAGGTGAAAAGATCTCATACCTTGATAATTATTGAAGATTTATGGATAAAAGTATTATTATTACTTCCATTTTAACCCTCTATGATTTTATCCTTCTATGGAGTTTCTTTGGGAGAGAGAAAGTAGAGTGAAGGTAGAGCAATTGGGTTTTGAGAATTGAGAGGTGTTAAGTTGTGTTTAGACTTAGGGCAGGTTATATATTTAATCAACCAACCTAATTAACCACCCCCTAATAAGTAATTAAACCCCTAACTAATTAACCTCATTAACTACATTATTTAAAACTTGACAGCAAAACAGTGACCCTAACCTACGAGCCGTAGGTCAGTCGATGGCCAGGACCCCCATCGTCCTGTACACTCATCGTTTGGTCAGAGAGTGGAAAAAATGGACGTTTGGGAAAATGTATAAGTGATGATCGATGGAGGAAATTGACTCCCGATCGATTGGACCACAACTCAAAGACTTTCCCTCATCAAAGGCTACTGTCTAAGGCAACTTTTAGCCAAAATGCAAGGATCCTCCTAAAGACCCTTGGTTTGTCCTTTGGTAGTTGTATCCAGACGTTTCAACCCTAAACAAACTCTAATACGTGTTTAACACCTTCCCAACAAATTTTAGTGAATTCTGACTCCTAAAAATTTGTAAAAAAGGCTAAGGAACGCTAGCACCTTTTGCACTAGTCTCTGGACGTCATGAACATTCCTTGACATTTTAACTCTAATACATCCTAAATGAATTTTATTCATTATTATTGACTTTTAAACATATTTACAACTCTTGAGAACTCTTGTGAGGCTCTAGATTACATTTTACACTTTTTGAGTGTTACATATTGACTACCGACAATTGAAAAAGGTCACTTTGAAGAATAAGTATCCTTTTCCTAGGATTGATGATTTTTTTGATCAACTCAAAGGAGTGATTTACTTTTCAAAATTCTATTTGAGGTCGGGATATCACCAACTAAGAGTTATAGAAGTTGACATACCTAAAATAGCTTCCCTTACAAGGTATGGTCATTCGAATTCCGAGTCATGTCTTTTGGCCTAATAAATACCCCGGCGACTCTCATGGATCTTATGATTTGATTTTTTAGAAATTATATTGACTTTTTGTGATTTTCATTATTGAATACATCTATATACTAATAGCAAGGGTGACCATGTTAACCATTTGTGGATTGTTTTGCAAGTCCTTAAGGATACCCAAATCTTTTACAAATATAGTAAGTGTGAGTTCTTGTTGAGATCGCTTGCTTCTCTTGGTTACATTTTCTCTATTAAGGGGGTAAAATTCGATATAAGATAAATGAAAGCGTTAAAAAGTTTTCCTATACCTTTAAGCCCTACCGACATTTGACGTTTATTATGTTTGGTCGGGTACTATTGCAGGTTTGTTGAGGGATTTTCCTTTATTTTATCTCCATTAAATACCTTTAATTAAATAAGGCTAAGTTTGAATATTCACAGACATGTAAGAAGAATTTTCAATTGTTGAAAGAAAAGATTACCTTCGCTTTGATATTAGCCTTGCCGAAGGGCACACAAGGGTTTGTAATATATTGTGATGCTTTTGGAATAGGTTTAGGTTGTGTCCCCGTGAAACATTGTAGGGTGATATAATATGCCTTTAGAAAACTCAAAATGAATAAGAAGAACTATCCAACTCATCATCTTAAATTAGTGTTCGTAGTATTTGCTTTGATGATATGAAGGCACTATATCTATGCGGTGCATGCGTATGTGTTCATCGACCATAAAAGTCTCCAATACGTGGTCACTCAAAAGGAGTGAAATTTTTGGCAAAGAAGATGGTTAGAACTCTTGAATGGCTATGATATCAGTTCCTTTACCATCCTGGAAAAGACAATGTGGTGGCGGATGATTTCAGTCGAGTATCAATGGGTTGTTTGGCCCATGTTCCCGATGGTAAGAAAGATTTAGGGAAATAGGTGCATAGATTGGCCCTATTGGGTGTTCGGTTAGAAGATTCTCCTAAATGAGGAGTCATAGTTTGTCATAAGTCTGAATCGTCTTTCATGGTTGAAGTAAAGTCGAAGCTACATTTTGATCCTCTATAGATAAAGTTGAAGGAATCAGTTCGTTGAAATAGTTAATATTTCTCCGAAGGGGGGGGGGGTATAGAGTACTTAGGTCCCAAGGTCCCAATATTACATTCATTCGGGTGCCAAAACATGTATCATGACCTACAAGAGATCTGTTGATGGGAAGGCATGAAGAAGGATATAGTGGAATTTGTTGCTAAATGTCTTAATTATCATCAAGTCAAGGCAAAAGATAGAATACTAGGAGGATTGACTCAAGATATAGTTATCCCCACTTGGAAATGGGAAGTAGTTAATATGAATTTTGTTGTTGGTTTGCTTCGTACACGGAGGTAAAATGATTCGATATTAGTTATTGTAGATAGGTTGACAAAGAGAATGTGAGAGAATGCATGGATTCCCCTTGTCCATTATTTCCGATAGAGCACTTAATTCACTTCTAATTTTTGGAAAGCATTCCAAGGTGGGATCGGTACCGAGGTAAAACTTAGTATCGCATTTCATCCATAAACGGATGGTTTGGAGAAAAGAACCATCCAAACCCTACAAGATATGTTGAGGGCTTGTTTTATTGACTTTAAGGGTGATTGGGATGTCCACCTACCATTGGTCGAATTCGCCTACAATAATAGCTATCATTCTAGCATCGCCATGGCACCTTTTGAAGTTCTTTATGGGAGGAGAGGTAGGTCTCCAATTGTGTGGTTTGAGGTAGGTGAGTTTTAACTAAAAGGTCCAGAAGTAAATTATGAGGTTGTGGATAAAGTCTGATTCATAAGGGATCATTTGAAAGCGACTTAAAGTCGGAAAAATCTTATGCCGACAATAGAAAGGGGATCTTGAATTTATAATAGGTGATTGGGTTTTCTTGAAAATTTCACCCATGAAAGGGGTGATAAGGCTTGGTAAATGATGTAAAGTCAAAATGCACATTTTTATCATTATTTGCCTCACATTTATTGTTTATATTTGTCCATTTTGAGCATAAATTTTATGAATTCTTCTAAATTGTGTATTTTATTAGTAGGATTAAATTAACAGAAAATTGGAGAAGTTTGAAGCTAAAACGAATTAAATATGAAAAGTTGAAGAAGGAAATCAAGTAGGCAGCTTAATTGAAATAAGTTAATATAATATTCATATAATTTATATGAAAATAAATAAAGGAGATTTTACCTGCTAGTCCCCGTGCCAGGCAGCAATATGCAGAGAGTTTCACGCCCAAAATTGAAAGCTACACGCGCAAAAAAAAGGGAATCCAATTCCTTTTGATTTTTGATTCGTAATTTGTTTGGAGTTAATTATTTTATCAGGAGTTCACTAAATTTTTTAATAGTGCATAGAAATAAATTTTAGGGAGGCCAAGAATCAAGATACAAGACAAAATATTTATTTTCTTCTAGCTTTAGAGCTTTGTAAGAGCCGCCATGGAGATCGGAGAATTGTGGTTATTCTTTTTTCTCCTTTATAATTATTTGTAATCATGACTAATAAAGGATATTTTATCTATTGTTCCTAACTTTTTATGATTAATACATGCATATTTATTTGAATAAATTTGGATTGTGTTTTTGAGATAGAGTAGCTAAACTTCACAACTAGGGTTGTGGGAACCATGGGCAATTAACAAAGTATGAGTAGTAACTAAGTGATTCTCAAATGGATTCTTGAATATATTGATAATTCTTTTGCTTAGAAGTCTTTTTAACGAGTCCACGCGTTAGAACTCGTCTTGTTGCTACTTGGCGGACCAATGAGGTAGTTAATAAGAAAAGAATTATCAACATAGATTATGAGTTATACTATCTAATAGGCAAGTGACAATTGGTGCAAAATAATAACTAAGTTATACATCGATTATGATGACTAATATGAGGTAATTGTAACGGTTAGTAAATTATACAGACGTAGCCGGATCAAGGTGCAGGGTGAAATTCTCTAGTTGTTGGACCAAGGAATTAGAGATACCTAACTTATCCTTTTGCATGTATTACACTTTGAAAAAATTGCTATTACAAGGATTACAACATTATGAGCTTATGGGGAACACATTCCTAGTTATTTTTATTAATTTAGATGTAAATAAACACTTAGTCCAAAGCTATTTTTATTTCTTTTATTTTTATTTCAATTTTAAACCCCCCATTTTTATATAATGACTATCGAGTTAAATATTTGCTATTGCTAATATTCTTCCATTGTGGGATTCACCCTTACTCATAGTTGGAAAATATATTGCATGCGATCGTTTATATTTCTTTTCAGGAAGTATATTTGAACGTTATAAAGAATGGAGCCGCTATCAAGGAATATGACTTACAAATTTTCTTTACTGTGTATTTTACTTGTATATTTCTTTATTAGGGTTAGTTTTCATTAATAATTTTTTGTATTATTATTATTATTATTATTATTATTATCATCATCATCATGTTTCGTCTACTCTTCTTGAGATGTCATTTGAAAAAGTATGTAGTGATGAGTGTCCTTGCAATTCCCTCCCAACTAATTTTATTTGTTTCTTATAGGGTAATTTTTTCTCAACTAGATAAGTTTTATGGGGACATGGAAGATTCGTTAAAAACTTACATTAATTCAATATGTAGGCGCCTTAGTAAATATGCCTTTGAATTTGATCTCTATTATTAGATATTGAGTTGAGTGCTAACATTATATCATATGACATCCAACAATCTGGTAATATTATGTGTTAGGAAGAAAAAATACTTATAAATCAACTTGAAGATAAAAAAGTTGTGGTCTAATTGCTTGATCATACTTTTATTGATGTTGTCCCTGTTGAGAAGAGTGCACTAGAATTACGTAATGAAGTGGATAATAATATTTATAAAAACTCTAGTATGTGTATATATGAGGGTGTAAATACTAAAATAATTAATGAGCTAGAGCGCATTGGACCTCAGTCCAAGCACTTTTCCATATAATGTTTAGCTGATGAGAAATTCATCAAGTCATCTGAGCCTATAGAAGAGTGTATGAAGGAGGAAAATAGTGTCTACATTCTTGAATTAATTGTTCCAACATCGGAAAAATACATTCCTCACTTAGGATCCAAGAAGTGCATAATGTGATATCTCCTATTTGGGACCTTTATTTTTGTACCACCATCCCTTGATCATAATAGTAAAATTGATTCAAAAATAGGGGTAAAATTCATATCTTCAATGTGAAAGGAAAAATAGTCAAATTGATAGTGTCGTGCTGCGACATTAAATTATGAGATTATAGGGAGGCAAACCAATTAGTAGGGTAACTTATTTTTATTATTATTATTATTTTGTTTTATTAGTATAACTTTTTTTCAAGATTAGGGGTACACTGAGTACCAAAAAAAGGAGGATGTTTGAGCTTAAGTATGGGGTACGACCGTTGATATAAATTTTGAGAACATGCTACTAGCTAGGCCTAGAGGCCTCAAGAAGTTTTCCTAACCCTTGTTTTATATTTTATTTAATGCTTTCGGGGGCATAACATCTTTTAAGTATGGGGTGGATGAATGAATTCCTAGTTTACACTATTTTATTGATTCTTTTTTAAGATGGGTTCCTTGGATTTTGTTTCGGTTCTTTTCCTGAGGATAGTCCCTTTGAACCGAGTGTCTTTTATTTATTTATTTTAGGAATAAATATTTTTAATATTAATTATTATTCTTTTAGGAGAGAAAATAAATGACCTTTTTGAGTTACCGGATACTTACTATTTGGGCGTAATTTTAAGTAGTACTTTCTTGTGAATGTTTGATTACAAGTAAAATTTCAAACCTTTTGACATCTAGGTTCATGGATGTTACTTTGTATATAGCTTATTTTCTTTTGTAACTTTCTATGATTCTGTCTCTCATAGAAGTGGAATGGATCCATCATGATTGATACTTGTGTCATGTGTTGTGAGACATTGTTTATTCCATGTTTTGCATCTTAGTCTACAATTTGACCTGCATGTTATTAAAGGTGAATAAAAATTGTTGCTTTCTGTAGGGGATGATAATAGGTTTTCATGGATTTGTCATGAAAATTTTAGCCTGTTTAGACATTTTATCATTAGTTATCCCTTTTGAGCCTGTAGCCTTTTATTGGTAGTCATATTTTGCTCTAAACTATTTTGTTGAATACCTAGTTTTTGCAAACTATTTTGTTGAATCCTGAGTTTTTGCACCTTGCTTCCTTGACCATTATACCATAGACTTATTCTAATTATCATTTTATAGGAAAAAAGAGATTGATGGTTAAAAAGTAATCTATGATATCTACAAAAAGCTTAAAAGCCCTCTTTGAAAGAATGTAAGATGAAAAAAAGAGAAAAAAAAACGAAGAAAAGAAGTTACATTGATGATGGGTCTAGTTTTTTCAAGGACATCTTGCACCTTAACGCATGTAAAATACGTAAATTGAGGGTGGATTCTACGAAGGGAAAAAAGAGAATAATGACTGAAACATTCTTGAGAAAATGAGGAATACATGTGAATTAATTGTTGAAGAGAGGGCTGACAATAAAGAGAAGAAAATATAGCGATGAAGTCTAAAAACTGGCAAGTGCTTAAGGAAGTGTAAGTCACTATTATATAGTTTTCCCACCCGTCCCGTAGCCTACATTGCAACCCGTTAAAATTCTATTTTATTCTATTCAAGCATGCTTAATTTGTAGCGATGTACATAATAGGCAAGCATATGGTTCTTTGTACATACATGTGAATTTTATTTGTGAGTGTGAGACCTATTCTTGATATGAAGTCTTTCATTTATATTCAGTCTTTTGAATGGAGTATGTGGACTATTTCTTCTTGTGATATCACTTATTTCATGATAGATAGATGATTTTATTAACTTTCTTTGATGAGAGTAGGTGAGCATGCTTAAATTTAATAAGCTCAAAGTCCTTCCTTGAGGTTAGGAAGTTAGAGGTTTGTTGTTTATTTGGTCATTTTTCGTAATGATTGAGAAGTATAATTGATGTTTTGAAATTGGTATATGACCTAATTATTTGAATTAACCAATTTGATGACATTGCTAAAATGATTTTTTGGGATGAACTTTACTATTTTCTCAAGGACGTACAAAAGTTTAAGTGTGGGGTGTAGGTGCGAAGTGAAACTCTCTAGTTACCGGATCAAGGAATTAGAGATACCTAACTTATCACTTTGCTTATGGGGAATACATTCATAGTTATTTTTATTAATTTGGATATAAATAAATACTTAGTTCAAACCTATTTCGATTTATTTATAATTATTTCAATTTTAAAAACCCCATTTTTATATAACGACTATCGAGTTAAATATTTGATATTGATATTATCTTCCATATTCTTTGTGGGATTGACCTCGACTTATAGTGTGCAAATATATTTCATACAATCATTTATAAATCTTTTCAAGATGTATATTTAAATGTTATCACTAAAAGAGGAAACTTAGTACCCGTTATGTGGGCCTTTATAAAATATTGAATCGGGTTGGAAAGTTGCTTATGAGTTGAAATTACCAAATTAATTAACCCCGGTTCACCAGGTATTCCATGTTACCATTCTTAATAAATGTGTAGGTGAGTTGATGTCTATTCTCCTGTTAGAAGGATTGAGAAATTTTTTTATGAAGATGTTCCGGTCGAGATCTTAGACCTTCAAGTCAAGATATTAAGGAACATAGAGGTTGCCTCCGTATAGGTCCTCTGGAAAAAAACATGTAGTTGAGGGTGCGACATGGGATGCTTAGGTCGTTATGAAGTCCCGCTCTCCACATCTTTTTCCTTATACTCCGAGCAAATATTGAGGTAAGTAGCTTCTCTTAAAACAAAATTATGGATAGTGTCGACTTAGATTGATTTTCTATTATGTGCATGTCTTTGTAAAAGTTTCATGCTTAAAGTTAACGTTCATGAAATTTGTCCTCATGATTAGCTTGTACTTGCATGTAATATCTTATATTATTTCTATGAGAGCTGTAATGATCATGCTTGAGATTGTTTGAGAAAACAAATTTCATTACAAATCTTTGATATTATTGTGATATCATAGTCAAATGGAGAAGGTAGTTCCTCCTTAAATGATGTGAAATAGTGAGTCTTTATGTGTGATGAATTGTTGATTTAAATTCCTATATTTTAATGTCGTTATTATGTGTAGAAAGGAATTGAGAATTCCTCCTATAATTTGTGACTCATGTTAGCATCTTTGTTGTTCGGATGCTAGCGTTGAGTCTCTTTCCTTCCCTAAAAGCGAGTTAAGGTATCATTCGAAGACAAATGTTCCAACTGGGGGATAATGTAATTCCCCAGAAGTTCCATGACCTATACTAGAGCATCATGTAGTAAATAATGATGAGTCTAGAAATAAAATAATTTAATTAACATAATTAGGAAGCATTAAAGTTTAAAAGTCAAGGAACGTCCATGACGTCCGGAGGCTACTGAAAGTGATATCGTGTGCCTTCAGGTCTTGGAAAAGGTTGGAAGGGTCGTATGAAGGTCAAACTTTGTGAAAATGCTTAGGGTGCATATTAGTGTAT